>CAIGRB010009192.1:79367-104111 GCA_903798255.1 Fraxinus quadrangulata
ACTGCTACGGGTAGATCCCCTTTCTCTTTGGTATATTTGAAGCCTCCTAAACATGCATTGGACTTGGCTCACCTACCCAAGGCTACTAGTTCCAATGTGGCTGCTGAAAATATGGCTGAACAGGCTCGTAATGTTCAAGCAGAAGTGAAGGCTAGGTTGGAGGGGAAGAATGCAAAGTATAAGGCTGCTGCGGATGTCAAGAGGCGTGAGAAATTGTTTGCTGAAGGTGATCAGGTAATGGTGTTTCTACGCAAGGAGCGGTTTCCTCTTGGTTCCTATAACTAGTTGAAACCGAGAAAATATAGTCCATACAAGGTAGTCAAGAAGATCAATGACAATGCCTGCGTGGTCGACTTGCCTGCTGATATGAACATCTCTCGGACCTTCAATGTGGCTGATCTGTATTAGTTTTGTACTGATGTTCCAATCTATCCGGAATATAACTCGGGGTCGAGTTTTTCATAGGTGGGAGAGACTGATGTAGGACAATTAGCGTTAGAGTTCAAAAAAGAGTTAGATCGAAAATTAGCAAAACGAGCTGTCTCGAAGAAACGGTCATAACTTTTTGCAGAATGACTATTATAATTTGTTTTCGGAAACGTCTCACAGCGCTCTACAACGTCCTAATCAGGATTTCCCGATTGACATCGTTTTCAGCTTCAAATTCACAGTTTAAAGCAGTCTACCGGGTCATTTAAGTTTTCGCATTTTAATTGTTTTAATTAAGTGGATGTCTATTTTGATCTTTTACTTAAATTAGGATTTTTGGAGACTATTTAAAGACTCCTTATTTTCTTGAATAACATAATTCCGTTTTTTAGATTAATTTCGTGAGAACTATATTATTTTTCCTTTCAAGGGATTACGCTAGTAAACCCTAGAACTTCCGTTCTGCGTCACAGTAAAACCCTCAAATTCTCCAAAAAAAGAAGTGAAAAGATGATCACTCAACCATATCTAACCTCTTTTATAGCACATTAATAAAAAAATGATAAACACAGAGATATACATCCAGCACATTATGGTTGATGCAAATCAATTTACATTTACCAATTATGAAAATATCAAGTTCTGCGGTACAAATACGAAAATTTTCTCCTGCGTCTTAGATATACAAATCCATCTACATTCACCAATTAGTAATCTAGTAAATGCACACAAACAGCTATGGTGCAGACAAAAATGATATACCAGAAAATTACAATAAAAATTTCAATAGAAACATAATTAACTAAACAGCTCTGATATTCCAGATAGAAAAACGTCAACAATCCAAACCCACATTGCATTAACACAATCACATTGTTAAAAGGAAGGGAAAAAAAAAATTTATCACACAAAGCATTCGAACTCAAGTATCTCAAATGCATAAACATGCAAAGATAAGAATTGACCGCAAATGGGTTAACTTCTTCTTCACCAAAGGGATTGGAATCATAACCGCCAGCCATAACAAAGAAATCTTATAAAAAATAACATATTGTAAACTTAAATTTTAAAAAATGAAAAGAAAAAAAAAATCACAGATCTGAAGAATATTGAAAATGGGTAAATAAAAGTAAGGAAAATAGGTAAATGTTCTACATAGAGAAAATTTATGGCCTTGTATAAATCTGGAAATTTGTTTTTTTGGTGATTTTGTTTTCTATTAATTAAAGGGAAAGAGAGAGTTAAATTTCCCAGGAAAAAAGTAAAATAACAGAAGAAAGCATTGGCGGGTGAGAGTTCATGCAGGTAGGGACCATACGGGAATATTTTGGTAAATACGAGATCAAAGGGTGGAGGCGGTCCAGGTGCACCAATGTTGGAGTAAAAAGTTTCATTTCTCACTGAACTTAGCATACTGTCATGTTATGGTCATCGTACTTTGATATGCTTCTAAGTGGTCATTGAGAAAAATTATTTTTATTTTAAAGATTGCAATCCCCATCTAGATAGGGATGGCAAAGTGTGATACCAATTTGAGGAAACAGAGCGATCAAATTGGAAATCCAAATTGTTTGTATGAAATTGATTTTCGAAAATTCTTTTCATTCAATTTTAGAGAGATTTCAGCAAATGAAAATTCCTTTGGAATACACTCATTAGCTGTAAGATATTTGTTATAAAGATTGATTAATGTACATGAAAACTCGTGTTCTGTTTTTGCTTCATACAATTCCTTTGGTTGGGAGTTGGTGTTGAAATATGTACATGATGTCAAGTGGAAAGGCAGAAATCAGTAGGTTGAACTCGGCAATGGACGAGACAACAAAAGTTGTTTAAGAATTAAAAGCTGAAATATCGAGAAGGAAAGCCTCTTGTCATCTGTTTTGACTCTTCGAATTGCTTTTCTCGAATTTGATGCAGCAGGACAATGAGAAATGACAAGTTGAAGTCAATGTAGGACTCCAGCACAATATTTTTATTTTTATTTTTAATGGATGTTATGGAATGAGAGTTTTTGGCTATTCAAATACGACCCAAACTAGTTCAACTTCAATTAAGATTTGATCAAGCACACGTTCATGCACAACTTCACATAATTATGTTCACTCCCACATCAAACAAGTATTTGCAAGCATAATAAAGTCAAAATAGAAGCATCAAAAAAGGAACACAGTCAATGGAAAAAAAGAAATCAGCATTCAAAAACACCCTTATCCACAAAAACATTAACACCTTTTTTGTCATCTGTATACATCACAAAAACTCCCATACAATTTACATTACTTATCCACATTCATGTTCTAATGTTCAGCCCACCAAAATTATTAATAATAGCAGTAAAAAAAAAAGTTCATTTCCTTCATTCATTGTTTCTGCCCGTGTGTTGCTGTTAGTCCGGATCTAAGCTCACTTGTGAGCATTTCTCTAGCAACCATGGGGGTAGGCATGAACCGCGTGGGATGTTCTTCAACTGGGTTATGGTTCTGAGCTCACTTGTTCGTTAACCGCTACGTTGATGTTCGATTCAACTGGTTCTAATTCTGCTTCGAACCATTCCTGTTCAAAAGAAACCAAGAAAGCAATGCACAAATAAGAATGATTTATATTTCAAGGCAACTTACTTTAAGGGACATGCAATAACTGTCTAAGAAACATAAACAATGAAACTACACTTCCAGCGTCAATAATTTTTGTCATAGCTTTCACCAAATTCTTATGTTTTATACGTAAAGACGTCAAAATCCAGCATAAATGCACTCGAGTGATGATCCAGATCCATCATCTCAATTAGATTTCATAACTTTATATGAATTTGAAGATATTATCCATGAAGAGATATTTTCCTTCCAATTCAATGCAGAAGTATTCAAAAATAACTAAAACCATAGAATGCCCCAACCGCTTTCTATGATTCATTTGGTGAATTCGAAAATTTGATCTTCCTTTCAAGTTTTACCGTTCGCCTTTTGGCAATATTAACCTCAAGGTAAAAGAGGACTTATGTAAAGATTTTCCACAACTCCCGACGCCTCTCAACATGTAAGGTTTGGTAAGCAAAATCTTATCTCAGAACAAGGTAGGAGTTGATGATTAATCAATTTCTGTACCAAATATCTCACAACTAACAAGAATATTCCAGAGAAATTTTTCATCGGTGCATATATAGAGTCTATAATATATTCTCATAATGTAGTTTGCTGGGATCTCTCTAAAATTACGTGAAAATAATTTTCAAAAATCAATTTCATACAAACAATTTGGATTTCTAATTTGATCACTCTGTTTCTCTAATTGGTATCATACATTTCCATCCCAATCCAGATGGGGATTGCAATCTTTAGAATAAAAAATATTTTTTTCTCAATCAAAACTGTCAACATATCACAATCAAACTCAGCATTATTACAATCACTTGTAGGCGACTTACCCGATGAATCCATAGCCTGCGGTTGCTTCAAGCACAATATGAGGCATGATGGAGGGATGGGCGATTAGGGATTGGAAATCATTTGTTGTGGGAATTTTCAAAATTGGAAGAGAAGCAATTTGTGCAAATCGAATTCTAGGTTTGTTCCAGGAAGAGATTTGGGGATTTCCTCCTCCATGTTTGAGTGTGCATATCCAACTAATGAAATTGGGTGTTAGCAACAACGATTCTTCACGTGGCAAGAAGATAACACCGTCTGTTGACACGGAGGACGCCGTCATGCCACATCAGATGCCATTTAAACGGTTGTTTGTGGAGTGATGGATGGAAGGAATTTCTAATTAGTTCAATGACCAATGAAAAGCATATCAAAGTATAGTGATCATAATGTGGCAGCATGCAAAGTTCAGTGTGTAATGAAACTTTTTACTCCCAATGTTGCAGATAATTATCTTTATTATTTCTTTATTTCTTTTATTTCCAATCTTAACAAGCATTTTATACTACCACATGGATGACAAATGGCTCGAATCTGTCCCGACTCTTATTTTTTAGTATTTTGTATTTAAATTTAGGTAAAATTTATAAATCATTTAGGTAATGGGTCTTGCTCTTCCATAATTGCAGGAATATCATTAGTGAGATAGTGCTTATTGTATCAAAGTCCATATGGAGAAGTGTCACTCCTTATGGAAGCGAGTGTTTGTTGATTTTTGAAGGGCTGAAATATGCTTATGAAAGGCATCAATGTGGTGAGGACTATGTACTAACCATTCTTGCACACGAAGAGGCCATTCTTTGCTACATTAAGGAGTTGAAGTCCAACTTTAAAGCACTATCATATTCATATGCACAAAGCGTGGGAAATAGGATTGCTCATGTTTTAGCTAAAGTAGCTCTTTCTAAATTTCAAAATTCGATTTGAATAATGTTATTTAGCACCGTTTGTGTTAGAACACAGTTGAAGTGTAACAATATAATGTGTTCAATGAAAGGTGGAATAATGTGATTAATTTAATTGTTCATTTCAATTCATGACACTTAACGTGATCTAGTTCGATATGGTAATATCAGTGATACTAAATAATATTACTTATTCGATTTGATATGAGATCACTATTGTGCGTTGGACTAAAATAACTGGTTGGTCAACCAATTCACCCCACCCACCCCACCAAATGTTTGAATCTTGATTGATGAATATTAACAGAAAAACATGAACCAATCAATTAAAAGAAGAAAAAGAAAAGGACACACAATACAATACAATAGGAATAAAGTAACAACAATGAAGCAGATCACGCGGGAAGACACAGATGCCCCAACCTTAATGCACTTTTTGGAACACAACACTCTCTTTCACATCAACATTTGTAACCTTCAATATCCACAAAGCCATTGCCAGACAGTCCCTACCCTTTTCTACTAATTTGAATCAATTTCAGCCACTAAACGAAAGAGATCGATGCAAATGCACGTATAGTTGATCAGATTGTTCATCTTTCGCGTATTCCGAAAATGGGTTGCTGTCAAAGCTCTACATCTCAGCCGGAAATGGAGAACCACCGTTCGGTATCTGAATCAAAGGGCGGAGGGGCAGGAGCACAGCCATTGCCGGTGGAAGAAGAAACTGTAAAAGAAGTGCTCTCAGAAACACCTGTTGAAAAGGGTTCTAGTCAGAAAGTGGAGAAATTGAATGAGAGAATGCAAGAACTGAAGATTGATTCACGGGCTGTGAATAAGCCGAAGTGCACTGAAGAAATTGTTTCAGAGGCATCTGTAGTTTCGGATTTGGGTAGTTTTACTGAGAGCTTTTCAACGACGGGGATAGAGAATAGAGACGACGATGATGGAGAAGTGAACCAGAGGATTCCTGCTAGAGTCCCAAGAAGACGGCAAAACACCGGCGACATTCCCGGCGGGAGAATTAGAAAGGAAAGATCAGCTCCGACTGGACGGACGGCGACGTTGCAGCAGAGCCGGGGTCAGGTGACTGCTTCTCGTCCGTTTCAGGGGAGGGTATCCACGGCCCAGCAACGGAATCCAGGAACGGAGAAAAGTCTCCGTCCAGACTCCGGCGATATCTCCGCCAGGAGGCCGAGGTCGCCGGCGACAAGTGGCGACGTGGGTCAGCGTGGGAATTTGAGCAGTGAAACTCCTGGGCCGAGCGAGACCGGTCGGTCAGGTGGTGCGCCAGTGGTGAAGTCGGCGGAGAGTAACGGCGGCGGCAAAGTAGAGATTTCCAACGATGACGTTTTAGCTGAAGACGGCGAGTCATTGGAGAACCCCATTGTTTCCTTAGAGTGCTTTATTTTTCTATAGCATTGTAAGGATTTTCCGTAAGTTATAATTAATTAAATATTTAAAATGGGGTTGTTTTCTTCACTACATTGCCACCCTTTGGCAAAGATCATTTTGTAAAATGGAACTGAATTATTATGTATTACTTAAATGAATGTTATCATTTATAGCGTGTAACAATTACTTTGATTAGAATTTATATTGCAAATAGAAATCGAATTGCACAAAAAATGTTCAGAGTACTTACAAAAATACTTATGAACTTATTGGATAGCACAATTCGATAACTGAACCGACATCTCATATTGGGTGAAATCACAATTTGAAATTCAATAAACAAGATGAGCTAACTCAAATTGATCCGAATTGGTTTAGGTTAATTCGATTCGTTAAGTTAAGATATTTTTTTCTGTGGCTATTTTTTTAAACTGGACACCTCAACTTGAGATTTTCAGATTGGCCCAAGCCAACGTGAAATCTAAACCAACATCCCTTCAAATAGATTCAAAACAACTCGGTTCAATTTGATTCGATAGTTTGGGTGTGAGAAATACGTTCATCCCTAGCGAGGAGATAGAAGGGGGAGAATTTGATTTTTGGTCTTTCCTTTGATAAAAGTGGGGTCAATTCCTAGAGATTGGAGTGTTTGGAGATGTGTAGAGGGACAAAAGTATTGGAATTTGTGTTCAATTGGATATATAAAGTTTTTAAAAAATATTATGTCCCGTTAATTGTTGTCCTTTGTCTAAGGGGGTGAACATCAAGAATTTAATATAAAGTTTCTTGATTTGCTCATCATGGTCATAATACCTAGATAGTTAGGATTTAACTTATTAGAACAAAACCTCATTTTTAGTGTGTTAAATGTCTCCACGCTTCAATTTTTTACATTTTCATTCATATTTTTATATTTCATTGCGAAAAATATTATTTTCATCAATTTCTATCCATTTTTTCAATAAAAATATATAAAATAAAAAATATACTCTTTTATTTAAATAAAAGAAAAAAAGTAAAGAACTAATTGCAATAATAAACTCAAAATTTTCAAAAAAATTACAAATGAATTCCAAACAAATAATTAAAAATCAAAACTAAAAATAATTTCATCTTCTTCCCCTCATCTTACCTCACCACACTCGTAATTTTGGAGAAACCGTCGGCCTCCATCTCAACAACCGCCATGTAAAGCGTTGGTGCTCATGCCACAAACAACCGCCATCAACCCCCAAACACTTTCCCATAAATCAATTGAACAAACAACAGATTTATATGGCCAAAATCAATTAAAAACGCAGCTGGTCACATGGTTCCCATAGTTGCGGACCACGCATTCCGATTTCGCCACATCACGCCGCACCTGCTACAACAATGAGCTTTCATCAATTCATCCTTATGCGCCCAGAATTTCTGCCCAACCCACAAATTCAACAATCCAGGCCTCAATTGATGTTGAAACATCCATAGGTTCCTCTCATTGTCGGTTCGACCCAGCAATCAATGACCATCGATTGCCAAATAAGAAATGGAGTCTGGTGATGATATCTTCTTCGTCGGGAGTGATGTTTCCCCTTTTGATTCAGGGCCGGAGATGGTTCATCCATCTCAATCTTGCTCGTCCCACATCTTAGCAGCCCTTTTCTCATAGAAATATCATCAAAATTGTTACAAGCTGTCGGCTAAAACTCACTTTCAAAACCAATTTGGTTGATGACCTTATAGAGTTAAGAAATACTAAAAATCTGTAAGAGGATCTCCATTGGCCTTCACCATGTTGTTGAATGTAATTTGTAAGCAAAGCGTCTTCTTCAAAGAACCATGGACCTCTCTGCGAACCCATTTTTGAACAAGGGGACCTTGTTATTTAATTTTTTTATTTAAATAAAATGGTATATTTGTCATTTTATAATTTTTTATTGTGAAATTAGATAAAAAGATTGTTTTTCACTGTGAAATGTGTAAATAGGGTTTAAAATGCAAAAATTTGAAACGTAGAAATATTTTGTACCCTTAAGACCAAATATAGAAACGTTTTGTATCAATAAGCCTTCCAATATATATGCAAAATCAAACCTACTTTGATGATATTGTACCTTTTTCAAGCCCAACCCTCTGACCTTTTTTTTTTCTTTCTCGATGAACAAAAATTTGTGTATATTTTGCAAAAATTAACAGCGAACAGTTTTAGCGAAAAATTTTTAATTTATGTTGTTTGGTAATATGGGAATTTTAGACAATGATGGAAAAATCATTTCTTTCTTCTCTAGCAAAATTGGGTTTCCTTGTTGAGGTGACTCAAGTAAAAACGTCTATGTACCATATTCCTATTCATATAGAGAATATTATTATGGCCATTTAGGCCTGTGCAAGAATGACATGTACAAACCGAGAAATGGTCTAATGTACTACGAAAAACTACGTTACAAGTTGTGCATAAGCTTGAATTTAATTGTGCATTGAAAACCATACAAAAAACCATCATTTTTCTACAACTTTTGTTTCACGAAATTCTTCTTGTCTTACGTTTCATGAATGTTATTGCCGTGAAAACGAGACTTATTCTAAAGGACGCGTTGCTGGAGCAGGATGCGCTATGAAAGTTGGAATTTCTTCTCCCGGCATCAATACTGACACCCCTTGGGCATAAACAGTAATCTGCAAACACAGAGAAAGTAAATTAAACATCCCATTGGTACTTATCTTTCTTATGATTAACGAAGATGCAAATTATCTGCAAACTTGGGAGGCAAAGCTCGCAAGTCCCCCTTTTCGTGTTATATTTGTCAAAGGTTATAGACTCCATACGATAGACAATGACAAATTACATTAAATTTGAGGGTCGACCATGGTTGTTCGCATAAATTGACAGTATATCAGCATTCACTTGTTTTTATTTTTAAAACTTCTAAGCTATCTCTGTGACTCTTTCGAAATTGCTTACTATATTCAACATACTATAGTGTGAAAGTCACCAAATTGATTTACGATAAATATAAAGATTAGAACTAAAATCCAAAAGTTATGTGATTCGACACTTGGCTTAGTGGTAACGACTTCACTATATCTGAAGGGGAAATACAAAAGAGTATTAAATACTCAAACCCAAATCTCAACAAAATTCATAGTAGAATTGATATTATAAGAGTACCTAGTACCCAAACTCAAACCCCTTACAAAAGTATTTATCCTACGAAGAATACCGATCTCACCAGAAGATAGTACATTACTATCTCATAAATCAGGATACTTTAGAGTCAAAATAGGATTACTTCATATAAAAGCAATATATAACTATCTAAATAACATCATTCAATGAAAATGTTCCAACATAGCCCTTGTTTGATGATGGCAAAAACAAAGTTTTGAATAATGAATTTTAGAAGAATACGTGTTAAAAAATAAAAAAAAGTTTGAGTTTACGTGCAGAATATTTTATTGTGTGAATGTGTGACTGAAAATGAATATATACAATAAATAATTTTGAAATAATGATTGTCAAACAAGGGCATAGAACAAAGTCGATGACCAAAAAATTCCACTTGAATGTGAAACAACACAAAGTCATCAAAATAACATATACGTGTTTGGCCCCCATTTTCAATTTTTTATTTTTTAAAATTATTTTCAACCATAGATTTCACGTGATGATAACTTTTATTAACTTTTCAATTGTAGATTTCATCAACTTTTATCAAAATATCCTAAAAATCTGATTTTTATTACATGCTATTCATCTTCTTGAAAAGTGTTGATCCTGAAAAGATGAGGACCAAGGACTAACAACAGTCTTTGAATACCCAAGAATAGGTCAAAAAACTAAAGCCAGAAACTAATTAAAGTTGGGAAATCTTAGATCAAATCACATGCTTGGGACATAGGGGACACCTCCACTAACCCAAATAATCCATGAAAAGCAGAAACTACATTGTACGAATGTCTCCTGCTGGTGTCACAAAAGAAAATTCATAATAATGGCTGTATAAAAATTCTGTAGGCAACAGCACTAAACATATTATATTGGAAACTTTCTAGCCACGTTGAGTTTATGAGGTTCCCTATTAGACAACCTAAATCACGGCAAAATATTCGGTTTTCATCTATTTGTTTCTGGCACTGTCATCTCATATTAGGGATAAGCCAGAAGTGGCGCTAACTCAGCCATCGACACCAGTTTACTTCACCAGAGATCTTAATTAAAAAGAGTTGTAACATCTTATAATAATGCAAAACACAAGAGGACTCCAAATCACCCCACCCATACTTCAAAGATAATATGAACAAATTACAAAAAGTTTTGTGTAACAACTAGCACGATAAATGCATAAGCAAACACATGACTATTCTTAGTAAGAAGCATTGTGATGAACAACCCACACGAGCACACGATTTTAATAAATGTGTGGTATAGAACTTGACCTCATTAGAGTGTTTTTGTAGGGCGACTAAAAATCGGTCAAAGGATGTGATTATAATTGGCTCACAAAGTTCTGAATGTAAGTTGCAACATAATCTTTGATAGAAATCTATTGTTTTGGACCAACTATAATTGTCAATGACTTCTCAATGTGATGTAACGTTGTATATTATACTAAGCTCGGTTTAATTTAATTTGCACAAAATGGGACAAGCCAACATGGGTAGTCCAATCGAAAGGCAAATAAATGGATGTCCATTCTCATATTGTGTGGAATAAATGGGGCCATAGTGTCCCTTCCTTGTCTAATGGAAGTTTAAGCTTTACACAATGAGTCACATTATGGTAAAGATGAAAATGATTGGCATTGAATTTGCTCCACTAATGCCTATATATACTATTAAAGAAAAGATAAAGACTACCATTTCTTGGATTGTTTTGTGCTATAAAATATTTTTCTAGTAAAAAAAAAATATTTTAGAAACTTTAATGCTGTTATATTTTAATAAAGTTTCATGCATCACATGCTTCTTTTCTAAGATTACACCCAAGTAGAACATGACCCAAAAGTTTAAGGTTCTTCTCTTCAAGACATGACTTAAAAGATTTTGAAGAGACAATAAAATTTATTCTCACTTTCTACTGCTTAAATAAATTATTATCACTTTTTACTGCTTAAGTATTTTAATTAGAGTCACTGGATATCCATTTATAAAAATTCTACACATGTGAGACCTTTGAAGATAAAATGAGTCATACTTGCACATAAAGTGTTGTTAAAGACAAATAAATAAATCAAATCTTTAAAAGTTTAAGCTTTTAATCGTGGTAGTTAAATAAAAGATTCTTCTCAAGTTAAACACATATGGTCAAGAAACGTCATAATTAACATAATCAAAGGTCAAACCGAATACGTTTAAGCATGATTAAACAAGAAAAATCAAAAGTAGCTATAACAATAAAGTTAAGATAAGATTATTGCATTGGCCGAACTTGATTCCATAATTTTGTGTGTGTGTGTGCGCGTGTGTGTGTAATGCAGTGAAATATGTACCAATGCTTGTAACTTAAAAACATACTTATAAGCAAATTTTTCTGAAAAGCGATTATACCTTGGGAGAAGGGTAGTTGAGCTTCCCTTGAGCCCTCATGTTCTCAACCCCACCAGGGCTGTGGCCACCGTCGGCAGCTGTTGATCTGGGGCGGAGAAACCTTTCGAAAATAGCCATAACTAGGAACATAGAGATGAGAATGGCAGTGGCAACAAATCCAAACGACACCGCATTCACAGAATTGTCAAAGCTACTAAAATGATCCTCACTCTCCACACTACCTCTAACTGTTGGTGCCATACTTGGCGCTGAATATGCTGATTCAACTGTATTTATACTACTAACCCTTCCCATTCAGCAAAACTTCATAAAAACTCTATATTTTCACTGTTTCTTTTTCATCAGCAGATCAAAATGAACAAATAGTTAAAAACCCAGATGCTGTTCTCATAGAATTGCAGTTTTAAGTTTCTTGGTGATGAAAATGGATATTAGTTTCAAGAGGGAGGGGAGAGAGAGAGAGATGAAGCTAAACGACAAGAAATGGAGAAATGAGGAAATGGCGAATGGTGACTTTCAAGGCTTTACGCTAATTAATTTAACAAAAGTGTTAGCTTCAAAAAGTTTGATTTTTTTACCCTTTTTTCACTCTTCACGAAGAAATAGAAAGATTAAACAAAAGATCAACCAGGGGGAGAAGGAAGGGAGAAGGAAGAGGAGAGTTTGGCTTTGCTTAGTTAATGTAAAATAATAAAAATTCTACGTAGATCTCTCACGCGTTCATGTTTAGCACTCGTCTAATGAACCTCCGAAGAGTGTCACTTTCACACGCGATTTAGGTTATCCAATCAGTTTATTCATTTTGGATAATAATTTGGTTTGATTTTAGACAACGTTGCCATTTTTGTTGGCCATAACAGTTTCATTTTGAGACACATATATCAAATCCATTAAATCAATTAATGATATGTGTGGTCAATCAATTACTTAATTTAAAGAACTTTGTAAGTTTGATGGCCATTGCTAAACAAATTAGGAGGCTTGATTTTATTTAGAAATGTAATATTAATCCCCAACTTATAGATCTTGAGGCAAATTGATCTCGAACGTTTGAAAACGAGCAAATCGATCAACAACTTTCCGTTATAGTATGATTCTCTCATTTTTTATTTTAAATAGTAAAAATTGAATTTTCAATATATAATGCCAAGTTAGTTTGTTAGAGATGCTTGCATATTATGTAGAACATGTTTACGAAGTAAGATTAAAGTAAGACTAAGCCCCTATTTGATTCTCATTTTTTGGGATAAAATTTATTATGAAATAGTAATTTTTTGGAGAATGTGTGGTTAAAAAGTAAGGAAATTCCTTTTGAAATGTGTATAATTATTTTATGGAAGAATGTGATTAAAAATGAGTTTTGAGAAAATGTATTCTTGAAAAAATAGGGCTCAAACATGGTGTAAATAGAAATATAAAATCAAGAAACATATTATCATTTTTTTCCCTTTTCAATTCTACTATTCCAAACGCAGTCTATGCATTTTTTGGATTGAAATTAAAATTTTATTTATAGGTAGATAAGTACATTTTAGGAAATGTATTTGTGCGAGTGTCACATGCTATTGTGATATGGTATTGTACGAAAACCAATTTACAAAGTTCCAAACGCTAAAGGTTGGGTTTGAATGTCCGCATTCGAAAATTAGGTCCGAGCATGCTTGCTTAGCTTATAAGCTGCCTATTTACGATCTTATTTTGCATCATAAGAGTGCTCAAATAAGCTAAGAAGCATGCTTACAAGCTTAATCTCAACTACTTATATCTACTTCCTTTTAATTGATCACAATCGAAATAACCCATTATTTTGTCATAAGTCACTTATTTTATTTTTGTACTTGCAAATTAAAAATAATATTAAATTTCAAGTACATACAAGTTTTAGAAAATAAAGTAAATGGCTACCCTCTTGACCCATCTTTTTCACACGCCTGTGAATTTGTTCAGACTCAGAAGAAAGGGACATGGGCCTGTGCTACTGGACTGCAGTTCGCTTTACCATAGGTTGGGCTTTGAATAATTTCAGGGTATTTTTTAGAGAAAATTATTATATTTTTTAGGCATTAATTTTTTTTGTTCGATAATTAGATGGTCACTTGAATATATATGCTTAGGTCACAATTAAACTAAGTCAAAATCAGATAGGTCCTCATTTTTTATAATTTATTTTTCACTAAATTCATTTTTAACAGTACGTTTCATAAAACCTACAACTTTTATCAACTTTTCAACAACACATTTCACTATATTTTTTTTTATCAAAATCAACTAAAAAATTAATCTTTTTGGTAAGCCAAATAGAGACTTAGTTACAATCACACAATTTATAGGTCACAGTCACATTCTAAGTTTTTTACAATTTTGTTAATTTTGAAATTGTATTCTTAAACTATTATAGTTATGAAATTTGCCATATATTTTATAATACGTTGAAGGAGAAAAACAAAAGAGATGTATATAAATTGTACATAGCTGTGTTATGTTATGTAGAGTTTAAACAAGTCTTTCTGGGCATTTTTTTGTACTAGTTGTGAATCAAGATGCGAGGTCTCTAGGGTTCATATGTCTGAGTTTGGTCTCCTCACTACAAAAAAAAAAAGGTTTGCTAAAGGTTATTTTTTGGTCGCTAAAAAAAAACGTGGTCGGAAATTCACCTTCGGTGAAGGTTTTCAACGACCAATATACTGCGGTCGCTATATATATATAACATATATCGACCATATTTTGGACGCTAAAGGGCTCAATCGTGGTGGCTGGTAAAATTGAGAAATTGGTGATTCGTCGGCGTGAACATCTTTTACATCTTGCTAAATATATAACATTCAACTATCAAAGTGTTGTGTGAACATAACATCCAATGACCAAACTATGGTCACTAAAGAAAACCATTTTGGTGGCACCCTTTTGCAATAGAACTTTGCTAGATGTACACTCAAAAGTGTACACGTAGTTTGACAGTCACATCACAATAGGGGAGGGAGGAAGGGCGCTTTTTTTTAAGCGCCGCTAGATTTAAAATGCGAACCATTTGAAAGCAACATAAACTAAAGAACCATCTAGGAACTAAGTAACAGTGGCTTGTCACACTAACAAAGTTTAAGTGCTCTCAAAATTCAGAAATGATGTTTTACATCTCTCAGTTCAATTTTTTGTCCATTTGTCTCGAATTCTAAGTTAAATAACTCAAATTACGGACTAGATTTCCCCTTTGATATTCACTTAAAAAGAAAAACAAAACAAAAACTACACCTACGAAAAGCATCTGCCAGCCGATATCTAAATATGAGAATTGAGCCAATTTTCATATTTCCAAACCTTCCTCGAGCTCGAGAAAAAAATACATAAGGAAATAAGAACGGAAAAAAAAAAAAAAGGACTAAAATGTACAAAATTTAGTAGAAAGGAAGAACATTTTACCGTCAATGGGGGACAGCGATGGGTGGTGGAAACCTCTATTGTGAATGAAATCGGTACTAATCTATCCTTTTATTTCGATGCATTGATTTATTTTGGGTCCTTTGAGATTCTATTTTTAGTTTTGATTTGAAACTAATTGGTGTGAACTGGTTTTGTTAAGCAGATCTAGTTTAAGGGAAGAATTAATGTTTTTAAAATAATAGTTATGCTATAGGTACTGAGAATGACATAATTTTTATTATTAATAATACTTTCCAATTTTTCATTGGTTTAGAACCCAATAATGACAGAAAATGCACCATATAGGTACTGTCAACACAACACCTGTATGATTTATGTGATACACAGAGAATTATTTTTAAAATAAAAAGGCATTAATGACAAGAGGAAAAAAATAAATAAAAATACAAGGACCATATGAGAAATTGAACTTTTTTATTGTGTTTAATTAATTCTTTAATTTATTTCGCCAACATATGAATTATATGTGAGCTGTATTGAGACTTGAAATATGTCTTGTGTAGTTGTAGTAACAAATACCATAAATCATGTTGAAGATAATGATGTACTTTTAGGTTTGTGGGGTTGTTTATGGAATTCCTCAGATTTTAATGCGCTTTTACCTATCATAATTCACACAGAAATTTCAAAAGTTTTCATGGATACATATCTTCAATAACATGATAAGTGAATTTAAATCGGATTAACAACAAAAAATTCGAATGCCCTAGTGTTTATGTCAATCAAATTTATACATAGAGACAACCGTTTCCTGTGGTTGGCTCTGTTTTGACAACAACCAATCGTATGGAGACAACTATCTCCCCGTATTAATTCTTTGAAGGATTTGCCTTTATATTTAGAAAAACTCAATAATGGAGGGAGTTAAGTCTTTCAATTCACGTGCTTTGTCATACAATTATTGTTTCTATATGAATTATTATTTTATGAGAGTGATAATTAGGAGTGTTAAGTGGGCTATAAAATGACCGCACAATCCACATTTAGTCAGATCCAATTTTTTTTACGTCCCGTCAGCCATGCAACGCGGCCGAATATGACATTGTTTCAAATACTTGTTGCTATATGCCATTTTCTAGTGAAAAGTTGAAAATGAAAATTAAGCGATCCACATGAATTTTGAGTCTCGAGTTTGTGAAGTTAAGCCTCACACGCACGACCTATGCCGGGCCAGCAACCGGCCAGGAATCTACCAGTTATAATACTGGTGAAGAATGATCGTACGTATTGATGCTCTCTGCTTTCATTACTAATATTTATGGGGACAGATTGAAATGTCTCTCTCTTGTAGCAATATAGGAAATGTCTTATCCCATCTGTGCTCTTCCATAATTATTGGTCTCTGCATGTGTAGTCTCTATGTGACACTGCCCCCACAACATTTATTACACAATGACTAGCCATTTTACTCATGTTTGGTTACACTTTTAAGTTAAATTTACATTTTTTTTTATCCTCTCTAACTCTAAAACAGGTTAGACACGCTATTTCATTAAAAAAAAAAAATAGAAGTAAAAAAAATTACATGTTTGGCCATTAAGAAGTTTTGTTTTGGAACATGTTTGGATGATAAGGTGAGTTACTAATTTATTTTCAAACATTTTAGATATGTTAATTAAATTCACGAAAGTCAGGTGTTCAAGTTTTGTTGTCGCCAGCTTAAGGTGCAGAGAGGAAAGCGGCAGGGTAGTAGTTTAAGTTTAAAGCCTTTTTAACTACTAGGTATCTTCCTCGTCTCTGGTTGAAATAATTGATCATGAATAGTAGACATTGACTCAGATGCTGATCCATCATCTTTAAAAATTTCATGCGCTAGACAATTGACTAGAAAAAATAATTCGACCTATAAGTAATCACTATTAAAGATTTGCACGCAAATTAACCAATTTTTTTATCCAATAATTTTAAATTTTAAATAAAATAATCTATTGAACTCAAAATAGTTGTTGCAATTTTACCCATTCTACGTTAGTGCCCTTTAAAAAGATCATTAACATTTTGCATATTCAAATGCCAATTTTGTGTGAATCCATTCGATCTTAGCCGTGTTGAGAGTAACTTATTTGTTTACAAATAATTAACAAACAAATACAGATGCATGTTCTTAGACTAATTTAAAAAAGATCAAAGTAATGCATTGAAATTGCCTTTTCATGATTTATTATTTTGGTCCATCTAGGTCATTTGCAATATTATTGTAAAATACTATGAAGTAAATTATTTGTATTGTGTCCCTTTAGGTCATATCTTTTTTTTTTTCGAGGATGGTTTCCGTGTTAAAACTCCTTTAAGAGGAGTAAAACACTTATTTTTTCCACAAATTTTTAAATAAGAAAAGAATAAAAACAAATATGAAATTGTGATTACATATTTGTCCCTCATTTAGAGCACGCAGTAAAAAATTTTGAAAGAAAATTTCATTAGGACAAGATATGTTAATTAATGAAAGATTAAGGGTAATAATTCCAAGAAAAAATAGTTAAGAATAAAAATGTGACAATTAGTAAACATTAGATACAATTAAATGCTAACGGTTCATATTTCTGTTAAATCACTGTCGAGCTCTCCAATTTTTTACTTTATGAGGTAAGGCTTTACTTCTCACTTAGAGTGACACCAAAAAATTGAAGGAAAAATCTTTTTATAATTGCACGAAAAATTTACACATTTTTTGTCATTTGAGACTAATTGTACAGATATAATAAGATATTGATCAATGGTGCAATATTTCCGAATGAGTATTATTTTCTAATTCTTCTTCAAATCAAATGCAAATCTTAAAATGAGCACATTTTTTACGAGAAAAATTTGATTCCATGCGTTTATAAACTTTCCGACGGATAAAACAAAGGAATAAGATGCAGATATTTATAAAAAGGAAAAAATAAATGACAAATTAAATTCGACTCTAACCTTAAAAAGGTATTCGCTTTAAAAATAACTCAATGTATGAAAATGTTATTATATAACAATTAATGAAGAGCACGGAAATTGAGCACTCAAAAATACTTATAAAAAAAATGGAAATGAAAATTCATGACGATTTTTAAAAATAGAGAAAATTTGGATTCAAGTTTTCTCGATTCATTTATGAATGTGCATATAAGTGTTTTAAATATCAAATTTAAATGAATACACTCAGCTTCTCTCCTACTGTATGATTTTTTTTTTTTGACAAAATAGCTAAGAATACATACACTCGTGATATATGTGGTAAGATAAAGTAAAGAGTGGTGGACCATATAAGAAAAACTTTAAAAAAAAAAATATTGTATTAATTATATTATTTAAGAAATAATTCACCAAAAAAGTCTTTTAATTTGATTTGCTAATATAAAGAAAATCATTTTTGTACCATACGTGGCACTCAAAACCACCACTCCTATATTTATATTTTTTAAGATTAGGTGGGTGGACCATTGAATTAAATGATGATGAACCACGCGATTGGACCAGGTCAGCCCCCTCCAATAGAGGGGTGCCACATGCCCCCCTGCTTCTTGGCCTGACTTTGAGCTTGGCCAAGGAACATTGGCCAAGGATAATTGAAACCGATCTAAAAGTCTTAGTAGGCTCAAGCTGATTATGAAAATGGGTGGACATTTTATCTACAATCATTTGAGTGGGATCAGAATCAGAGAGAATCAGTCGATTTTGCTAGGTCTCTATTAAAGTTTGTTTGATTTTGAATCTTATTATTTCAAATGAAATTATTTCGATGAGGGTTCTAGATTCTAACTACAAAATATAAATTCTATATATGATTCTAATTTTTCAACGTTTCAATTAATTTATAATTCACATGAATTAGTATGCATTCAAAATAATCAATAGTTTTTCGTCTAAAATAGAAAGTATAAAAAGTGGAATAAGAAAATTTTCACAAAAAATTACATTTTACAATTTATATTTCAAGCAAAGGGAAAATTCATTAGTAAGACATTAAGTATGACTTATTTCAAATCTAAGAAATAAGGTTTACATTTTCAAAAATCAGATATTGATTTAAATTTTATTTATTAAATAATTAATTAAAAATATTAGGATCACAATATTATATAATCTATAGTCATAATTATGTATTAGTCACAATTACAGACGCCACAATCACAAACAATAAATTTTATAAGTCACAATTTATTTATTAGTTACATACTATTTTTTGATCACAAATAAAAAATTCTATGATTCACAACTTATTTTATTGTTACAAAATATCAAATTAATTGGTCACAAATTATTTTTAGGTCACACATTATCAAATTATTGGTCAAAACTTAACACATTTTTAGATCGCACATTATTTATTGGTCACAATTTATCTATTTCATTGATCACATATTGTTTATTGGTCATACATCAACCAATTTATTGATCACAATCAATAAAACAATTTGTGATCACTACCACCTCACTACTGCCGCCAGTAGCACCAATGTCAACACCACTACAAGGATGATAATAAAAGCCTACACCATTCCCAAATACCACAACGACGGTTGCCTGTATCAACCACCACCTCCACTATCTCCTCAAATCCATTATCGTCAACACCACCACCACCGTGACCTCCACAACCACCATTTACACGCTTCACCACCGAAAACCACCATCTCCATCTCCATCACTACCACCAACCAAAAATTCCCAAACCTACCATCATCGCCGTCGCCACGACAACCACCAACACTGCCATTGCAATGACTACCAATCTACAACCACAACCACATATCACGACAATCATTTCCATCACAGTCGCCACCATAACTACCCTCTCCTCTATCTTCATCTCCACCACACGCAACCACTAACCCACCAACCAGAAGACCTCCACAAATCTACCACACCACAACCACAAATCTACCACAGCCCTCCACCACTGATTGAAAACATACCCAAAAAAACCACACTAGATCGCGACGCTGTAGATCTTGACCATAACGTACGACGTGGCTGAATCGACAAAGGAGTAAGAGACAAGAGTCAGCGGGTTAAACCAGTGATGATCTCATCTATAGCGGCGCGACAGCCCTCACATGGTTTCACATAGGAAGCAACACACCATCTATAACCGCTCCTCGCTCGCGTCGCTATGTGCACGGCACTCTTCGCCGTCTCTCCGACCGCGCTCGTTGCCATCGTTGTCGCTCAGCCGCAGAGTAGAGAGAGAGAGAGCGAGCTCAGATGTATAGAGAGAGAAAAATGAGATTGGAAAATAATTAAGGTTTGGTAGGATAGATGATAGTGGAGTGGATATGTAAAATAATTTTTATAATATTATTATTAATATTTACAATTTTTAATTATATCTGATTTTTGAAAGAAAAACTTATAACTCTTAATTATGAATTGAGATCTTGAAAACACTTAGTTGATGTAATTTCTGTTGGAAATTCGAAATTGGTTGTGGCCAATTTAACTGATTATTTAAGCGGAATTCGTTTTTGGTGAATGAAAAATCAAGCTTAATAAACACGTAAAATTATTCGAAAATCGTGTAGAATATTGTGAAATATTCTAGAAAAATGTGTAGATGAAAAATATGTCTTTTCACATGAAAGATCATGACCTTTGAAGATCATGACTCTTGATATGATTATTTTCCAATAATGATGAATCTTAATTTCAAGATATATGTCTCTTGGTATGGTTGTGTCTTTTGACAAACATTTCCAACTACTATATATAGATCCCCATGTGTTTGAATTCATATAGTTCAAAATGATAGTTCCCATATCATTCCATTCCANATTGAGATCTTGAAAATACTTAGTTCATGTAATTTCCACAATTGATATTATAATGAACTCAAACCCAAGTCCATGCACCTCTTTCTTTTGGCGTGTGAAGGCAATTTCCTTCATTCATTTGATCGTTAACTCCAATCGAGACTCCACTGTCATAAGAGCTCACCATCATTAAAATAATAATAATAATAAATCTATGTGATTTGTTAGGGACCACACATTTTTTTAAATCTTTTGTACACGTTCCAAGGATTCACCTTGTGCGTCTACACAACTACGTATGGAGAGTGGCAAGATGAATTTGAGTAACTTTGTTCCCATATAAACGTAATACCATCCCATATCTAGTTAAGAAAAACATTTTGTTCTCATATATCTATAATTATAAAATTAAGACTTATAGTTACAGTTGCATTGCTACTTATTTAAATCTCAATAGTTTTCACAGTTGAAAAATAATTCATCAACTTTCAACCTTGTTACACGAAATTTTTTGTTTCAATATGTTTTCAATTGTATCGTGCATAAAATCATTGTTATGCTTGCTCCCCACTTGGAGCCAACAAAGACACCACATAAGACAGAACGTCCATGTAGAGCCCTGATAGATCCATATAGAATGAATCACTCATCCACGTCCTACCCAAAGCCTGAACGCTCCTATCACAAAGGCAACCACCCAAACTCCAATCCAACCATAATCGTCGCAGGATAGCGATCAAAGGTACAACATCATCATTATCAGTTTGCCCGAAGACGGTATAAATATTTAGCTGGGGCAATGACTTCCATCCCCAACCTTTACATCGTTGAATCCACAATCATAGAGATGAAACTAGTGAGATAAGGCCAGGAAATATTTCCCTAACATCCTTTTGTGGCAGTAGTAAGGTATGATCTTTCAAAAAGAGGAAAGATCGACTAAAAAGTAACACCTTTGTACTATGATGTAAATCGAGAGTTAGCTTCACATTTCTAAAATAGATAAACAAAATACCGCAAGTACTACATCTTGCAAATAGGAGGCCACTGAAAATCACATAAGGGCTACAAAAAGGTATAAATGAAATATATGATTGACATGATCAACGACATGTCGAAAAGATCAAATCGACCAATACGTTGATTAAAGTGATAAAAAATGACTCTGATTCAAATCTCGTGTAAGGATCCCACGCTTGCATAAATTAAAGGTTGCTCATGTATCTAAAAACACGACCAAAACTTTGTCTGAACACTTCTTCCACATGAATTTCAGTATTTGACATGTGTTAAAGTGCAAATGATCGCTAAACCATCCCGGTATGAAGGCATTACATTGGTACTGCAACCTAGTGTCCGCATAATCAATTGGTGGACGGAAAGGTGGCAAGCATACATTGATAGCTAGGTGTCATGTATTTGGATGTCAGTTGAAATGACTAAAAAGAGTCAAGATACTAAAAAGAAATAAGCAACTCGTCTTCAACTAGACTTTTATTTCAATATATTACATATACTATAGTTTTTTTTTTTTTTCAAAAAGTATATATATGTCAACTTATAAAAAAAGGGTAATAATACAAAATGTCCACATCGTATGCAATCATTGCGCAAATCATCTTTATCGTTTCAAATTTGGAATTTGTACCCTCACTTCAATATTTTTCTTGCGGAGTCTGTTCTTTACTTTTTTTCGTCTTATTCCATCAATTCATTTCGTAAGATATTGATGGTGCAAAATGTCTATATCGTTTGTCTTTATTGCTCAAATCGTCTCTATCATTTCAATTGTAGCATTTGGACCCTGAAATAGACATTTCTTTCGTAAATGGTCCTTATAATTTATTTTCTCCACTAAAGCATTGTAAAATAATTAATTTACCTTACTCTTTAAATAAACAAATAGAAAAAAAAAAAGAAATAATATACAAAAGTAATAATTGCAATCAAAGTCCTGAAATTTTCAAATAGTGCAAATGATTCGCTTTAAAATAATTTAAAACATTTAACAAAAAAAAAAATCATCTTCCAAAAAAAAAAAAAGATTTCTTTTCCTCTTAATTGAGTTTGAATTAAAATGATCGGGATTGAGGTTTGGATTAAGATATTGAATGAATCCACTAATAGAAGAAGAAATCTCATCTTCAGACGTCATTTTTTCTGGCAATATAAGAGTGAGTTTGTGTCATATTATTTTGGAAGAATATATTTTGGAATAGTAGGTTGATGGAGAATGTGTGGTTGAAAAAGAAAGAAAAGTTATTGATGTGTTAGAAAATATTATTTTATTAAAGAATGTGTGGCTGAAAATGAGTAGAAGAATGAGAATGAAAATTTTAATGTATACCAAACATATGCTAAATTTAAACAAAATCAGAGCACAAAAGCTGATACAGTTGATATATATGTATGTAACCAACAATAAGAAGATAGATACAAGAATTTATCGAAAATAACTAAATCTCTAAAAAAACTCTTGTAACTTTATTGAAAACAAAAAGATATTAGAACATGAAACTTGATTACAGGGAAAAAAATCTCTAGATGGTATGGCAGTCGAATGGGGAGAATGGGTGGTGGTGGTGGTGGGCGATGGGAGAATGCAAAATTGGACGTGTAAGAAGCACCATTTTGTTTTTTTTTTTTTTTTTGGTTTTTTTTTGGTTTTTTTCTATTTTCATTCTTTTCTTGCTTTTTTTTTTTTAAATATTTTAATTATCATGGTGGTAGTGAAGGATATGGGTAAGTGAGGTCAATTGTCAAGATGAAATATTTTTATTTTGTTAGTACGTTTTAAATTGTTTTATGCTGTAGTAGTTTGAAAATTAAAAACTCTAGCTGCAATTAATTTTCTATATATTATTTCTTTCTTTTTATTTGCTTATTTAAATATAATGATTATAATATTTTAATGGAGAAAATAGATAATAAGGCATTTTGCTCAAAAAAGTTCAATTTGAGGGCCCAAATTTCAAAATTAAAACGATGGGGACGATTTGCGTGATGAAGACAAAACGATATTGATGTTTTACGCCAATTATTCATATTTGACGGAGTGAATTAAACCCGGTGTGACTGATCATCCTCTCGGACCAGCCCTCGTTTCAAAAAAAATCGTCGCCCCAAGGGAATGAGATGAAAATGACCTACTTCGAAAGAAAATATTAAAATAAGGATGCAAATGCTAAAGTTTAACACGATTTACGTAATGAATCAAATAACAACCTTGCCATATTTACATTCCCTCTTATACCTTTCTTTACACTCTTCCCCATGACAATAAATATACTTTTAGAGTCCGTTTGCCCCTGCTATTATCTCATTATAATGAGAATTTGATGTTGGAATAGTAACTTTTTGAAGAATATGTAGTTAAAATAAAGAATTTTTTTTGAATTTACGTATAATATTATTTTATTGAAAAATGTGTAATTCATAAGAAGAGAAAAAAATGAATTATAATTTAATGAAGATCAAACAAATGCTTGATTTTGAATTAATCCATCACATCATTGTATCGATTTCCTTCACAAAAGGGAGAATGTCAATCAAATTATCATGATTGATGTACATATAATATTATTCACGTAATAATGTCAACTCTAAAAGCCTAGTTTGTTAGTTTTATTACAATTTCTTAATTTAGCAACGATGCAAATAACTGCTCCGAGAATAGCACTATTTTCATGTTCCTCCCCTTTTGTTGTTGTCTATTTCTTTTCTTTAAACTTTACAAAAGTACTTTAATAATTAATGCATACTCATTATTGTAAAATCTAGAACAATTGAATTAATGTTCTAGAACAATGGACCCGGCCCAGATAAACAATTTCAAAATTAAGGATAGATTTTTTAAATTTTAAAAATCAGATTTTCATTAAAATTTATTTATGA
>CAIGRB010009244.1:4615-34299 GCA_903798255.1 Fraxinus quadrangulata
CCTCTCTGGCCAACAAATAAAGAATTCACGTGGAAAATAAGATCCATGCAATAATATTCTAACTGCCCATCTTTGACTGTTTGTTTCGGAAATAAACACGTGGACCTCCATTCAACAAAGGTCAGCCGTTCGTGTTTTGCCAACCAGGAGCATTTTTATTTTCAACTCGTGATTCAAAAAGTTATATACCACCAATCGGTAGCTGAATAGAGAAGCGCTTTGTTCTTGAATCTTCTGAATCTAAACTGGAAAAAAGCTTCATCCATGGCGGAACTCAACCAGCTGCCTTCTTCAATTGATCCAAAAAGCGGCTTCTGCAAAGCTAATTCCACCTTCTACAGCAAGCGCAAACAAATCCCTTTACCCTCAAACGACTCCCTTGATGTCACTACCTTCATATCTTCGAGATCGCACCGTGGTAAGACTGCGTTCATCGACGCCTCCACCGGCCGTAAGCTCAGCTTTTCCGACGTCTGGAGAGCCGTCGAAGCCGTCGCCACCTGCCTCTCCATCGACATGAACATCCGTAGAAACGACGTCGTCCTTCTCCTCAGCCCCAATTCCATCTACTTCCCCATTGTTTGCCTAGCCGTCATGTCCCTGGGCGCCATAATCACCACAACAAATCCTCTCAACACTTCCCGAGAAATCGCCAAACAAATCGCCGATTCAAAACCTGTCCTCGCCTTCACCATACCCCAGCTCCTCCCTAAACTCGGCGATTCAAAACTCCCCATCGTCCTCCTTGACTCCGCAAACTCATACCCCAGCAAGTTAAAAATTGTGAATACTATAGTAGAAATGATGAAAAGAGAACCGAGCCAAAGCCGAGTCAAAGAACGAGTGAGTCAAGATGACATAGCCAGTCTATTATATTCTTCCGGCACCACCGGTGTGAGCAAAGGGGTTGTTTCATCACACAGAAATTTGATAGCAATGGTTCAAACAGTTGTGAGTAGATTCAAATTAGATGAAGAAAATCACACTTTCATCTGCACAGTACCCATGTTCCATATCTACGGTTTAGCAGCTTTTGCCACAGGTCTATTAGCCGCTGGATCTACAATAGTAATCCTATCAAAATTCGAGATGGATGAAATGTTAATGGCTATACAGAAATACAACGCCACCTATTTACCATTAGTGCCACCAATTCTGGTGGCGCTGGTGAATAACGCGGCGGCAATCAAGAAAAAGTACGATTTAAGAAGCTTGAAGTCTGTCTTGTCCGGTGGTGCGCCATTGAGCAGGGAGGTGATAGAGGGTTTTGTCGAGAAGTATCCAAATGTAACAATATTGCAGGGCTATGGTTTGACGGAGTCAACAGCGATCGGTGCCTCGACGGACTCTTTGGAGGAGAGCCGCCGGTATGGCACGGCGGGGATGCTGTCACCGAGCATGGAGGCAAAGATTGTGGATCCAGAGAGTGGCGAGGCGCTACCGGTGAATTGCACCGGTGAGCTTTGGCTGAGGGGGCCCTCCATTATGAAAGGTACAAATATTTTGTTTGGGCTTATTGTCAAATCAGTTGTCAAAGTCTTGTTTAATAACATGCTTACCTAGTATGAATTATATATAGGTAAAATTACCTAAAACCAGTGATTCAAAATTTAATTATAAAAAATCAGGTGATAAAGAATTTTTTACAAAAATCAGGTGATTAAGAACTAAAACAATCTCTCTCTCTATTTTATTAAATCTTTGTCTGCACTCCTCTATCTCTCTCGTCTTCTTCCCCTCTTCTCTCTCTTCTCTCTCTCTCTCTCCTCGCCATCGCCACTGCTAGAGCGGCATCGTCGCTACTGTGCTGTGCCTCGCAGCCGACGATGTAAGCCCAGGAATGTGTACTGCGATTCGCCGTTTGTGGGAGTGGCTGCCTGCGGTAAGAAAAAACAAATATGAGCGGCGCATTCCTGATTCTATTTTTGATGGGGTTGTTCCATGAAAACCATCGACTAGGTGAGGCGAGATGGCCAGTTGGTGAATGCGACCCAGTGCGACTTAATCGTCGGGATTCTGAGTCGCTGCTGCTAGTGCTGCATTTCGCGGTACCTGCCCCTGGTCTCGAGACGTGATGTTGGCTGTTGTTCCAGGCAGGCTATTGTGTTCGGTTGGCTGATGGCTATTGTGTTTGGTGTTGATGGAGGTGAAACCGTGGTTGGTGGTGTTGATGGAGGTGATGTTGTGGTTGTAGTAGTTTGTGACGTGGTTGTGGTGGCGGTAAAATTTTAGGCATTTTGGTGGTGATGTCTTAGTTGTCATGGCGGGGTTTGTGGTGGTGGATCTGACGATTTTTGTGNTAAATGTTATGTATTTTCTGTTACTTCAGGATTTGAAAATGGGAGAATTTGGAGTGGCGAGTTGGTAGTCGTGCTAACACAGCAACCCATTAGGATCGGAATGTGAAGCTTTGGCCCCAATCAAAGCTGTTGCAGTCGCCTCCGATGGTAGCTGTAATTGTAGTGTGTAGATATGTGGGTTGTGTAATTCTACAGTTGTGTTGATCTACATTTGGTAGTGCGAAGGTACTTACTAGTGTTTATTAAAGATATTGGCGAAAGTGATTGTCGTGATGATTGTTGTTGTGTATTTGAGATAAATGTAGTATTTATGGTCGTGAATTTGAGTTGAAGGTGGTAGTGGTGGTGCATTGGAGGTGATGGTGGTGGATTGTGATACTAATCTGCTGTGTGCAGATTTGTTTGTGGTGATTCTATGTGATCAAATATGTGTTTATTGTGACTGGTTGCGACCAATTCTGTGTTAATTGTGACCGATTGTAACTTGGTCACATACCATTGCAGTTAAGATTTACCAGGTCACAGTCACACTGAAGATAAATTTGGTCACAGTTAGTCACACTGAAGACAAATTTGATCACAATTAATCACAGATAAAAACAGTATATAACTAAATGTACAGTCTAATAGAACGTGTCAAAACATGAAATGCTAAACTAAATATGTTCATATAGGGCACAATGTAACCCTTTTCCATATGTCACGATCAATATCCTGTTCTACAACTTATAAATAGGAAAGTGACCGAACAAATTCAATATTACATAACAATAGTCTTAAGTCATTGTAATAAACTTTGAAAAACTATAATCCAGACAGTCACAATTAAGATTGATTTGGTCACAGACAGTCACACCGAAGACAAATTTGGTCACAATTAGTCACGGATGACATGTGTCAGCGAATGAGGGTGGTGGTAGGTGGATCCATGTGGGTGGGGTGTAATTTCCAATTTTTAAATTTCTGAAATTTTTTAAGTCATCGAAGCGACTATCGGAATTATCATCAGAGCGGTCGTCGGAGTAATCATTGGAAAAGTCGTCGGAGCGGCTGTCGAAGTGATCGCCGGAATAGTCGTTGGAGCAGTCATCGGAGTTGATGGCCGCCTCCAATTAAGAGAGAGGATAGAGAGAAGACGGTAGAGAGAGAGAATGAGAATGAGAATGATTTGAATTTGAANGACTTGTATATGATGCTTCATACACTATCTTCTTTTCCTTTGTAGCATTGGAGTTACCTCCCATGACACTGCTGCCAATAGTATTGCTCAATATGGTATTGGTGGAAGCAGAAAACTTTGATAGCAGCATGGTGTTCAGTGATATTTAGGCCCTGTTTGTTTCAGATTAAAATCAGATTTTAATATAAGTTAAAGTCAAACAATCAATATTAACAATGGGTCTCACAACTTTTCAATCACACATTTCAAAAATTTCTATCACAATTTACTAAAAATCTAATTTTAATCTTCACCAAACACCCCATATCTACATATATATATATATATAAAGGTTCATTCAACTTGTGTTTCAGGAAGATCAACATAAAAGGTTTTGTTACTCTTCTTAACAAAATTGATATTTTAAAATGAAATCTCAAATTTTAATTTGGTTTCGGAGCGTATTAAGTTCAAACAAGCAATTTTATTTGATTAAAATTCGAACAAGTATACGAATTTCAAGATTTATATGCTCAAACGAGTTACCATTTTGTGAAAATATATTAAGCGATAAATCTCATTATCATAATATAGTTGTTTTCATGGTTGAGTCTAGCTTTCCACCATATTTATTTTTATAATAGAATGTGGTCAACTTCTTAAATTTTCTTTCTAGTGGTGGTCATTGCTAATACTAAGAGGTTTTTGAGTGGTTCTGAATATTAATTTCCACAGTTGAAAAACAAGAACAAAACGAAAAGAACTGGTAGTCAAAGAAGTTGCAAATGAATTTTCTTGACATCAGAACACCCAAAGAATCCTCTATAACATCCATTGCCTGAAACTCTAGAATTCATAAAACAGCAGGTTGATCAATAGTTTGGCCACGAAAAGAATGCGGATGTGGTGGCTAATTCAATGATGACAAGTTTATTAGGTTAAATTTGGTAGAATTTCAATAATTATATAATAATTTGCACACATGGAGTGAATAACCAATTATGTGTTTATAGAGAATTGTAGTCGACCTCTGGATTGGAAATTAATGACTTGTGTTGTCAAACTATTTACTCAGAATCTTTGTAAATTCTGCACTTATCTATAGGTTTTAGTCGATTCCCAGTGGATGCTTTGTATGTTGGTGTGTTTTTTAGGATTTGCGGTAGGCTCTAGACTAACTCCAGCTTTCCTTGGGTAGTTGGGTTCTAATTGGTTGGTTGTCTGCCTTACTTGTGACACCCCATTGACATATTCCTAGATTCAAGGTGGTCCTCACCTTTTGTGCATTGAGCATGTCTCCAAGATCAAGATTGGGAGTAGGATCAAGCTCTTATATATTGATGTTTCTGGTTTTGCTTCAGGTCAACTCGGTAATTATTGGGCACCTGTAATCAAACCCGAGCTAGTTGTCTCATTAACAACTTAAAAAATTGCATCTATAAAAAATTCATTTAATCAATCAAATCATTCGACTTTTAACCATACCCAGAGTTCACTTTTCAAATCGTTGACATGGCCGATCATGTCAGGTTTAGGAGCAACTGTCAAAGTTGAATATCATCTATCATTTTAAGTAGAAAGTATCGTTAGTTGAGGATGTCTGAGATATAATCCTGACCATCATTTTCCTAACATTAGAAAAATATTGAATAAGATCCCTTACATTCTTGTTCCTTGTTTCTTGGTCACTTCTATTACAATCTTGGCATAATGATTGCAATTAATGTTCTCACATATGGTCTAATTAAGAATATTTTTAATTATGAAACCTTTTGATATCTCTTGCCTTTTGGTACTAATTTCACCTTGTTATCTATATATCAAATGATGTTGCTGTAGGTTATTTTAGCAATGAAGAGGCTACAGCATCAACCCTAGATTCAGAGGGGTGGTTGAGAACTGGAGATCTGTGCTATGTTGACGAGGACGGCTTCATTTTTGTGGTTGATCGGTTGAAGGAGCTGATCAAGTATAAGGGATACCAGGTGAATATGTCATTGGTTTACAGTCTTTTCTTGAACAACATTGGACTACAGTAAATCTGAGATCAACTACATGAATCATTTGAACTATTCTATTGTGTTCATTAGTAGAAGCTGTACTTGAAGTTCTTTGGTCTTCTTAAATGGCACTTAATTCTTTGATGATAACACAATATGATACTGGACACTAATCCAATAATGTTCCTAAAATTCCTTTTCAAGAATTTCTTGTGGACGGAATAAAAATTCCACTAACAAATTATATGCTTCACTTCTTAGGTTCCTCCGGCAGAATTAGAGGCTTTGTTACTCACTCACCCGGAAATTGCTGATGCAGCTGTTATACCGTAAGTAACCTCAAGTTCCAGTTTCATTTTCAGAAAGAAGATATTGTTTATGGTATTAGACTTTTATTCAGCGAAAACGTATTCAATTTGAGCCTTTTTGTGATAATCTGAAGAAAGTTGGCCTTGTGAATGCTACAATTTAGGTTCCCGGATGAGAAAGTTGGACAATTTCCCATGGCATATGTGGTGCGAAAAACAGGCAGTAGTATATCAGAGAGTGCAGTCATGGATTTTATTGCTAAACAGGTAGCGCCTTACAAGAGGATTCGACGAGTGGCATTCACGGCTGCCATTCCCAAAAATCCCTCAGGCAAGATTCTTAGGAAGGATCTAATAAAGCTTGCTGTGTCTAAACTGTGAAGTATTAGGTTTTGCATTAGCAAGTTATGCTCATTATGTACGGGCTAAAAGCCTTGAAAGTCTAATGGTGTGCAAGTATGTTTTGAATTATATATGTAAAACCATGTGCCTTTTAAACTTTTTACAAAATAAGTGCACGTTCATGCATAAAATCAGATTTCTGGCCTAGAAAGCATTTTGCTTTGGCAATGCCAAGTTCGGCCATTTTAAAGTCTCTTTTCGGTTTTTGACAAGCGATAGAGTAAAAAACACGTAGCGTTGAAAAACAAGAGCAGAGCCTGAATGCACTAGTATATCATTGAACAAAACTTCTATTAACCTTAGATTGGGAAGTTTTTCAAATTCTAATTCTCACATAATTGATGTACTTTCTAGCATTAAATCTACATACAACCCTCGACAAAAATTGGGCTTCTGATATGACCATTTTGTGCCTGAAATGCTGGGATGATGAAGTTTGAGATAGAAACCCCTCTGCACTTTGCATTAGATAAAAATATTTTCTACTTTCCTTGCTAAACATAGAGGGCGTATTTGGTATACAGTACTAGATATAACTAAACAGTACAGTGGACAAGAGTTTAGCTTTATTTTCTTCTTTGAAACTCTCTAATGTAATGGAATTGGCCTTACCAAACACACCAAGAAGGTACTCCACTAATTCTTTCTCACAAGGAACTCTCAGAGGCCCGTGAATTGGCAATCCATACTCCTCTTCAGCCATCTCCAACAGCACTCTGAATATAGGATGATTCAGATAGCACAGAGGAACAACAAACCTTTTATTATCTTTTGAGTAGACAACAAACTGACCATTTTTCCTTTTCCTCCATTTCTGTATGATCTTACTTAGATTCTTAGAACTACCATTCATGGGATGAAGTGCCTGCCGCTATTTGAATTCCAGCTGCAAAATTTACGAGAGAATATGTGAGTTGCTGGCTTGATGGCTTAATATCTTTATGTTTGATAAATTTTCTGCTGTCGGGTGGTTAGAAGATACAAAAGGTAAGATGATAAAGCTGAAGATTATTTATGTGTGGAGGGAAATAAGTCTCTTGTGACTGAGTTTTAGACCCTACTGCTGCATGTTGATGAAAAGGAAGTTGTGATTTAATGCATGGACCAAAATATACTCTAGTTTTGTCTTTGAGAACATTAGTTTGTAGCTAGAGACATATAGAACAGTCCAAGAATTGTGGGATAAATATGGGCTAATTTTTGGATTGAAATAGGGGTTCATTTTTTGTGGGCAGAGACATCATCCAAGAAGGTGAGATGGGATACGTTGAACAGGACTTGCGAAGTTTTCTTCCACATAATACTATCCCTTCGATCTGCTTTCTCCGACTATCATATATCTAACATGCTTCTAAACTCTCGAAATTTATGCAATCTCTCTCAAAAAAGTATTTCATTCCAGTCTGTATCTTTAAACACTAGTGATTGCACCTAGCCGCCTAACTATTGTAGCAGAGATTACACGGAGATACTTTTGCCTTATTATATAATTGCTCATGGGGTATTGTCATTTTTATTAACTTTGTGGTCTGTGTGTTTTGTAAAGAATTTGTATTGTAGAATCAGAATCAAACTGAAGCGAGCTGTAACTGATCAATGTTGATTAGGTTCAGTTCTACTGTTATGCATGGAACCCAACTGTAATGTGTATTATAATATTTTTGTTTAATTGGTTCGATCAAGAACTGAATGTCAAAAACCAGATCATGCCTACTTTTAAGGAAAAAGCCATGAGTACAAAAAAATACTGACAGAATTCATACCAATGCTGACATGGCCTGCTCATGATTGACCTGTTTTTTTCTCCATCTGTCAATGATTTCATGTCATGTATTATCTGTCAAAATTTCTTGTACTTATAACATGATTGTACTTTTAAAGATCCATAAAAAACGTTTAACGTGTGAGAATGCTTCTTGATTTAAAAGTTGAGGATTTGAAAGTCTAAATATGCTAAGTTGAGGATTTGAAAGTCTAAGGGATTGTTTGGATCGAATTAAAATCTGATTTTAATCTATCAAAGTCAAACAATCAATATTAACCACATCTTTCATGGATCACATATTTTTTTCAACCACACATTTCAAAAACTTCTATCACAATCCACTAAAAATTCAAGTTTAATCTCCATCAAACTCCCTCTAAATATAAAAGTTGAGGATGATTTTACAAAAGGGATTGAAGGTCAAACTGTGCAAACAGACGTCATATTTTAGGAGTGGGCCTGGGACAACGAGCTGGTAGCTAAATTGTAGCCCACATTTATATCTAAGACTCCTTTTAAGGTTTGGTTCAAATATGAGGCCCAATTTCTTGGGCAATTTATATCTTTAGAAAATTACATGAATTCATGTTTTTAAATTTAAATTTTATTAATTAGAAATTAACATCTTTTTAAAAATCAAGAGCTCACATGAATGTAATTAACATATCAAATATGGATTAAGCCATAATCAAAGATCAAACTAAGTCAAAATTATACAAGTTATAGGTCACAATCATTTATCATAATAGATCATGCTCACATATCATCTAATTTTTGTAAAGTATTTTACAAGTTTGTTGACTTTTCTTATATTTGTATTAGTGGGCCCCGTTGCCTAATAACGACGCATTTTAAGGTAATAACGTGAAGAGTAAGGAAGAGTAGTCGACATTTATGGTTCGCACTGGTATAGGTGAAGATTGATATATTAGAGATTGAGATTGACAAGGGATTGATGGATTCTCCCAGAGTCCACAAAGAGATTACAGTTGTAATATTTCGATCATGACATCTTAAACATATAATTAATATTGTGACATGGAGAATGAATACTTGGCAACATAAAATTCTAATTCTAATTATCAGAATAGGCATGTGCAACTCATAATGTTCGTAGAACGATTCAAAAACACAAAAGGAGATTTTAAAGACATATAACTCCACACGAACGACAAGTTTTCAATCGTATCAAAATCACACTAAAAAATCAAAGATCGTTAGAATCACTTTCGTTGCATAGGAAATGAACATTCTACCATTCTCGTTTATAATCTATGCTTTCTAAAGATTGCATACTTAAGTATCGAATGAATACTATCAGCATTCTCTGTCCTCTGTTGTTTTATTCGAGTTAAAAATTAAAAGTAAGTCAGATGTTTAAAGAAAAAGACTCCAGACATCATGATTATCTATACTCTTGAAAGTTGAATCGATTCGTAACTTTATCCTAAATTGTAGTAAACTTAACCAGTATTAAAAAAATTTCTTTTTTCTCAATATAATTATTTATTTTTTCCCTTTGTTCTAAGCCTCAGAGTGGAATCAAAAACTGGAAGGAAACACTAGTACACAACTCTATCGATAATAAAAATGAAAAATAAAACAACAGAGCAAGCAGTACAACGTCAAACCGTCCACTTGTCCAATGGGTGGGTCCCAATCCGATTAACTGACAAGGATCCATGAATGGAGATCGGGGCCCCCACATGAAAGAAGGTACGGTACAGTTGCTCTTCATCCAATTTCTCGAAAATCTCGTGAGATCTGAATCTGGACATCTCTCTATCTCGTAGTTCTGTCACCGCCTTCACTGATTGATTAAATCAAGCCGACTTTCTGGGACCCATAATTACATGTCTTCATGTTCTCACCTTACATGGCGGATATTTATTGGTCGGCATGACAGAGGGTGAGACTCTCCACATTTCTACTTTCTTCTTTTATTGCTTTTGGGTCCTTCTTCCTTGCGCAATTATTTTCCCTTTTTCTTTGTTTGATTATTTGAATTTTGTATAGTAATATTAAAAAATATTTTTTAAGTTCATTTGCGTCGGTTCAATAGTTCATGGTGGAACAAGTCGAATCGCATTTCGATTAAGTGAGTCGATTATCAACCTTACAATAGACTAGACGAGTGGATCAAATAACCTTATTTAACATCCTAATTAAAGTTGTCAAGATTGAATAACACAAGTTATACACTAATGCTCGAGTATGTTAAATTAACATTATCAAAATGACGTGTAAAAGTAATAAAGTAAGCAAGTTGGAATAATTTATATTTTTTAAAGAAAAATCTAATCATGATAAGTGACCCACGTGGATGTCGGCTACAAAATGGAGTAGTTGATTTTAGGCTTTTGGACTTTTTTGAAAATTGCAGCAGCGATTCCTAATATTTTTAATTTTTGTAGACTTTATCCTAATTTTCAATTTGTACCAATAAAGATCCCTAATTTTACATAAATATATAGTAGAGATCCAAATGAATAGAAATCATATACTTGACCGCTAGTTAACAAAAAAAATTGATTTGACTACAATTTAACTAATTTTAAAAGGGCAAAATGATAATTTTACATTTTTTAACATAAACTTAAATAACAACCAAAAGAAATCAAAGAAATTTACCCCCAATCACCCCACCTCACCCTTATGAAAATTAGAAAGGTCGATTGTCGGCACCTTTTTTCCAACTCCCACCCACACCTAACAGAAATCGAAGAAATTGGAGCCTCATTTGCGTGTGGAATTGAATAGAATTTGAAGCCAAAATTGGAGCAATTTGTCACACGAATGGATCATTTGAGAGTATACTCATCATCGTTCAGTGTTGTTGAGGGATTGTGGGTTGCCAATTTGGTGAAAGATAGCTCTAGATTCATTAATTAACGGAGACAGAATGCCTTATTTTGCTCCCGAAGCAGACCTGTATCAATTGGAATTGTTTTGGATGATGTCTCACTATGAATTGGAGCACATAAGTGAGGTGAACTGGCTGGTAGTGGTGCATGACCGTGGATGTCACCAAACTTGTCGGATTTTGTTGTTGGACAGTGCGACTCCCATGGTTTTAATGGCAAATTTTAATCTCCACGTGATGTTGTTTGCCAATTAATTGTGTGAGATGTGCTTGTGGAATGAGGTTGTCGGTTAGGGAATGAAATTTTAGTGGATTCCCAGGTAGGTGGTGGCAAGTGTTTTTCTAGTTTTAGATTGGGTAGTCGACAGCGGGTGGTGTTTTTTGGGGTGGGGTGGAAGATGAGGATTTTTATTTTTATCTCTTTGTATTTTCTAATTTAAATTTTAACTTATTTTAGGGATAATAAGTAAAATTATTATTTCATCTTTTTAAAATTAGTCAAAATTATGATCAATGTCAATTTTTTGGTCAACTAACGATCAAGTTGATGTTTTTCATCTATTTGGACCTCTACAACATATTTATGAAAAGTTAGGAACATTCGCTGACATAAATTGAAGGTTTGAGTGAAGTCAATAAAAATTGAAAATATTTTTGACCGTTGCTACAATTTTCCCTAAGTGTAATGTTTGTGTGCCAGAAAATATATGTTAGAGAGAATGCTAGAATATGTGTTGGCATTATTTGTCTTAATGAAAAATTGATTATATTTTAAATTGTTTAATGATATTATGTCAACTATTATATTTGTACAGCATGATTGATTTTGATAATCAATTAGCGTCCCTTCCGCGTTGTGATTGCTATAAAAACCCCACTACTTTACACTCTTAAAGCATTACACAAGAGATTCTCCATTCGAATACCATATTGCAAGCTTAGTATTTTTCAGTTTCTTGATTCATCGGTTTCCTTTAAACTTATTATTTCCTCTGTGATTATTTCTTGTTGAATTAATCAAATAATGGCCGACGAAGTTCAATACCATCACCACCAAAACATCGAGAAGAAGAGCGATGAGCCATGCGATCACGGAGTCGATCCCAACGTCAAGGTTGAGGAGTATGCGGCGGCGGCGCCTGTGGAGGCATCCGACCGTGGTCTGTTTGGTTTCATGGGGAAGAAAGAGGAAGAGAAGAAGTGTGAGGAGGAAGTGATCGCCACTCAGTTTGAAGAGAAAGTACAGGTCTCTGAACCAGAGTGCAAGAAAGAAGAAAAGGAAGAAGAGAAAAAGCATGAAAGCTTACTCGAAAAGCTCCAACGATCCAGCAGCTCTAGCAGCTCTGTAAGTTGCTCATAAATTTTATTCTTAATTATGTGCATGCATATAAATTCTATGTTCATATGTTTTATTGGGATGTTAATATTTTTAATTTATTGATTTTTTTGTGTAGTCGAGTGATGAGGAAGAAGTGGAAGAAGGAGGAGAGAAGAAGAAGAAGAAGAAGGGTTTGAAGGAGAAGATCAAGGGGAAGATATCTGGTGATGACAAGGAAGTAGAGAAAATTGAGAAGTACGAGTCTGTACCAGTAGATAAATGTGAAGATAAACCAGTTCATGAAGAATCTGAGGAGAAGAAGAGCTTCCTAGGCAAGATCAAGGAGAAACTTCCCGGCGGCCATAAGGAGGAGGGGGAGGTGGAGGTGCCTCCACCACCACCTCCGGCTGCCGTTGAGTGCGCCACCCCTGAAGGCGAGGTCAAGGAGAAAAAGGGTTTCTTGGATAAGATCAAAGAGAAGATACCTGGGTACCACTCCAAGACTGAGGAAGAAAAGGAGAAAGAAAAAGAAAAGGAGTGCGTGCCATAAGGAATAATTCAATGGTGTGGGCCTGTTGGGGCGTGTATTTGAGTGGTGTGTCATCGTTTGGTTGGTTTGCTTTCTTTATGATTCTCGTATATAACTATGCTTATAAATCAAAAGTTTGTTTAATTGAGGTTTGTATTATGGAAGTGATCATTGTGTCGATACAGAATCGTTTTATGAGTGGATTGATTACTTCAGTTTGCAATTTAATTTTGTTTGATCCTTGTGCAAAAAAATTCGCATTTTGTTTATATTTTTTCAATTCAATGCTAATCAAGTTTCCTGATGCATCCATTCGACCGAACAAAAGAATGTTAATTTACTCAAATAAAAACCGCTACACCCTCTCACGTGAGATTCACCTCAATAAAAAAGTAAAAAAATTTACCCACCCACCCCCCAATTATGTGTTATCAATGGGGGTTCTATGAACCCCAACCTGTACACAGAATCCCCACCTGTCCATGAAGCATGACTAGTGTGTATACGTTCACTATTCTCGTCTGCGAGGTTGATATTTTCACAAAACAACGAGGTTTAATTAACATCTCTTTTAGTTATGTCTAATCTAATATTTTATCAAGCTTAATGTACTAAAAATATCATCTTAACTTGCTTTTACACGATGATTATCATTGTATGATATTCGTTTCTTGTGAAAATGCCAAATTATTATAATTTGAAATAGCAGCTTTAAGATAATGGAAAACTACTATTTTTAACTACTTTGTATTGGTCTTGTCGACATTTTATCGGTTCAATGGATACACGTAGCTGGACACATTTAATAATTGAGTTGTGACGGGACCCCGTGAGTAAAGTCCAGTAAGCAATTAGTATGCCTTTGGATGGGGATGGGTTTGGTTTGGGGGGTCCTTACCACATACCGGGGAAGTAGTAGGGCTACTACTTGATTTAATTGTCATTTGATTTCTCTGTATGTCTTCTTGAATATTTGGACCAAGTTGTTGTCCACATTTGACGTGTCCATTTGAAGCAATTATGTCTAATGCTTGTATGGAGCATGAATGTTGATGGCTCCTAGCCTGGTTGATTGCTCGGGTTGGTTTGAGGATGGGTAAACCTCGCCCATGTGTATACCGGTGAACTAAATCATGAGGATGGGTAAAGTGTAGTGTGTTGCATCATAAGATTGCAAGTGTACTTACTTTTATAGTCTTTTTGTGACAATTTATGTTTTGATAGTAGTAATGAATAGTTGAAAAAAGATGTGACATTCTGTCATTGTACAATATTTGATGGAGTGGGGAAGGGTAACACTCTTAAATTTAGGGGCACGTGCGTTCATGGTATAATCCTTTATGTCTAAGTGCTACTTTCATTCCCCCTTAATAGCACAAGACGAGATGGACTCTACTCATTTGGCACATTTGCCTCTATTTTATGAGCGATCCAAAGTCTCCATGACTTGACTTCACTTCCTCGAATGGTTAGTGGTTGTGTTAAATGGACCTAATTGCCTTGACTCGAGCCCAAGTTATTTAAGGGTTATTAGATACCCCAATCATCTTACATAGAACCGTGTTACATGTTCCTTGTACATGGCTTGGAAAACACTTTTGTCCTGGCAAATGTCTGGAAGACAGGTGTCTCCATGGCACTTGTACAGAAGAAAATCTCCTATACAAGTGGAATTACCCTCTTGCATGTTTCAATGTCTATCACCAATACAAATAGGTGATACAAATAGATAGATATTTTTTCATTGATATACGTCTTTTTTCATTAATGACTATGCTCTTCATTGATGAACATGACTATATGTTACTTGCACACTAGAACATTGTTAGAATGCAAGAATATTACCGAAAACGAATATTCACATTCCAATGCTCAAGTCAAATGAAAATAAATGAATAAAATTTTGTATAGTTTTAGATATTGCATACGTTTGGTTTATGCTAATTGAGAATATTTACGTGAGATTTGAGACTGAAATATTTTTTTATCTTTTTGATGCTTGTTGGTAGACAACCAACCTTATTTTATTTGTCTGTAATATATAATATAGGCTAAGGATGTAAACGAACCAGTCGAGCCAACTTGCGAGCCACAGATTGCGGCTCGAGCAAAAAAAGGCTAGGACTTTTTTGCCCTAAGCCAAGTCGAGCCAAAGCTCAATTGAAAAATTGAGGATTGGCCTTGCCGAGTGGACTCGAATTTTTTTCTTTTAAAACGAGCGACAGACAACTACTAGCACCTAAAGTTTCATGCTTGCAGGTAGACAACTGTCTGCTTCAAGCACTGCGCGGCTGTTTGCCTGAAGCGGATTGCTTTAGGCAGTTAGTCGAACTTGTGACATGGGCCAAAAATGTCTGTGTCACGAACTGTCATTTAGATTTGTCAGCTCCAGCTCGAACTATCATATGAAAAGAGGCTCAACCCAAGCCTTGATTCGGTTTGACAACTCTAGTTTTGGCGCCAGCTGCTAAAAGGTCTGCCTTTTATTTTCTTTCAAATTTTTCATTTTTTAGAAAGTTAAATAACTAATTAAATGAAAATAATCACCGTTAAAAAAAATCTTATCGTGCTTAGAATCTTGTTTGTGATTCGAACTTTAGAAGGAAGTTATAGTCAACCAAGTCAAAGATGGTACCATACAAATACCCAACCCGACCCGATGGAAGCCATAAACGCTGACGGTATAAACCTCTGCAAAACCCTAATGAAAAACTCCATTTCTGAATCGTCATTATCAGATTAAGGACGAAAAGAACAAAGAGAGAGAATGGGGAAAATCCCACCGGGCTTCAGAAGAGCGGCATCTCAATCCCCAGTAAACACTCTACTAAAAAACAACGTTTCTTCTTCTTCTCTTCAGCCATTTCCTCTGAAAACTTGCCCAAATTCTCCCAAGAAGAAGCCTATAAAAAACAACGTTTCAACCACAAATACACCCACCCCACCAATCGTTTTTGACTCCCCAAAGCTCTCAGATGCCAAATCCCTGTTCAATTCACTTGTTACCAATAGCAAAAACACCCCTTCAGACTCCAGATTCTACAACTCAATTTTGGAGTCATTTTCATCGGTTTCTTCTATGCAAGACTCAATTTTTTTCCTCAATCACATGATCAAGAAACATCCTCCGTTCTCCCCGGACCGGTCTTCTTATCATATTCTCCTTGTGCAGTCTTGCAGAGCTCCAGATGATCCTTCTCTTTCAAATGTTCAACAGGCCCTCAACCTCATGACTACCAATGGTTTTCCACCCAATCAAGTCTCGGCGGATATTGCGGTGAGAACCCTTTGTGCTTGTGGCCGCGAAGAGCACGCCGTTGAACTGATTAAGGAGCTGTCGGCCAAGAATTGTCCTCCAGATACCTATACTTACAATTTTCTTGTTAGGCACCTTGTCAAGAACAGGTCTTTGAGTACAGTTAATTGCTTTATAAAGGATATGAGGGAGGGATTCAATATAAAGCCGGACCTAGTGACTTATACTATCATGATTGATAATGTTTGTAATAGCAAGAATTTGCGTGAGGCAACACGGTTATTGGGAGTGTTGAGAGAGGAAGGGTACAAGCCTGATTGCTATGTTTACAATACGATAATGAAGGGTTATTGTATGTTGAGTCAAGGGGGTGAAGTGTTGGGAGTGTATAAGAAAATGCAGGACGAAGGGGTAAAACCTGACCTGGTAACTTATAACACTCTGATTTATGGATTGTCCAAGTCAGGTAGAGTTAAGGAGGCGAAGAAATTTTTGGAAGTTATGGCTGAAATGGGTCACTTTGCAGATGCTGTTACTTATACTTCGTTGATGAATGGCATGTGTAGGGAAGGAGATGCATTGGGAGCATTGGCTTTGTTGGAGAAGATGGAAATGAAGGGATGTGAGCCAAATTCGTGCACATATAATACATTGCTGCATGGGTTGTGTAAATCAAGGTTATTAGATAAGGCGATTGAGTTGTATGGGGTGATGAAGAATGGTGATATGAAGCTGGAATCTGGTTCTTATGGAACTTTTTTGAGGGCATTGTGTAGGAATGGCAGAGTTGCAGATGCTTATGAAGTGTTTGATTATGCAGTGGAGAGCAAAAGCTTGACGGATGTTACTGCATACTCAACATTAGAAAGTACTCTTAAGTGGTTGAAGAAAGCTAGAGAACAAGGTTTTGTCATTTCACCTGAATAGCCGGTACTTCTTTTCCCCAAATGTCATGAACTCTATAGCCTTGTTTAGTCATTTACGGATCATCTATGCTAGTAAATTTGTGTTTGGTATTCTTGTTCTCATTCTTTCCTCAATTTCAGAAATTAGATGCGATATTTAGTAAGTGGCAAATCTCTATAATATTTTATGTAATGGTTCCCAGTTTCATTTAAAATTTGCGGAGACAAAATTTAAACTGATTGCTGATGGGAATTATTTGCTGTGGAACTTTACCAGATATTCCCTATTTTAATCTCCTTTGTTAGAAGGCATTGCATGATAATTTACGAACAGAAAACCAAACTTAATTCTAAGGAGTTGAAGTGGTCATTTGGGATAATAAGATCCTGAACACAAAAACACGCGTTCATTCAAGTTTTCTGATTATCTCTGATGAGTTATAGATGATTGCCATCCTTAGGTATATATTTGATTGGGTCATGTTTGATGAAGTGCAATCGAAGTTTTAGGACTTACTGTTATTGATACTTGGAACACTAAATTGATCAGAGGTGATTTACCATTTAGATTTTTTCATGCCCCAATTTCTTTCTCCTACAAATGAAGACAGGTAACACAAAACCAAACTCAATTCTAAGGAGTTGAATTGGTCATTTGGGATAATGGGATCCTGAACACAAAACACTTGTTCATTCAATTTTCTGATTATCTCTGATGAGTTATAAATGATTGTCATCCTTAGGTATATATTTGATTGGGTCACGTTCGATGAAATGCGGTTGAAGTTGTAGGACTTACTGTTATTGATGCTTGAATACTAGATTGATCAGAGGTGATTTAACATTTAGATTTTTTCATTCCCCAATTTCTTTCTCCTACAATGAAGACAGGTTATATTGCATAAATTCTTTGAAAGACTTGACTGGCCATGAACAATATAATAGTTACCTCCATCCTACATATTGTGAATTTGAGTATGAAGTTAAAGTTTGTTTTGATGAGTAGCTGCCCAGGAGACATGAAAATCAGAATTTTAGGAGAACGCTAGAAATAGTGGTTGGATAAATTTTACCTTCTTTGATAATTCAGTCAAAATTTGATTGAAATACGAGTAACATCCCTGCATAGAAGAAGTATGTAACATGGACTTTTCCCTTGCAAAATTCATACTAATTCCTTTCTTTAATTTTTTTTTTTTTTTTTTTTTGTAATCTGTACTGAATATGTCCTATAGTTTGTCGCTGCTAGAGATTTTTCTAGTTGTGGACTGTGGTTGTTGGGAATATATACTATGAGGCTGTTATAATTGAATAGCAAATATAGTAATGATACTAGTTATAGAATTTACTAAATATCGTATTCTATTAAGTCCACATATGACAAATGTATAGTAACAATGCACTGCTTCGAAGGCTCTTTGGCATTGTGTGGATTGCTTTCACCTGAGTGAAATTGAAGTTTTTTCTTGTGTTGGAGTTTAGTCTGTATTTGTGGGGTAGGGGATTGGGAGTAGAGTGAATAAACTCATTAAGGGAATGAGTGAAACATATGTAGAAGGTTAAAGCCTGATGTCTTTTTCGCTTTTTAAACTGTTAAAGCTTGAGGATAGTAATTTCACTTTTGTTCGGGCTAGGTGTAAGTTCTATCCTTTTAGTGTCTTTCATAGTCGTTACCCAAATAAAATATAATTTACCTCAATGACTGACAGTCTTTTTTCACATATCTTGAATGTTAAAATATTATTCTAGTCTTTTACCTTTCTCCAGGCTCATAAGCTCTGTATTATTAGGTTTATTTCTAATAGTTATTTAAACAAATGATGATGCAAATAATAGTGGTGATTGTATCACTTACTATACAGAATCAAAGTCAATACTGATTCAAATTTGGTTCTCTATTCGCTAGTATCTTTGATGTCATCAAATTATTTGTCTGCTTTGTTAACGCACTATGAGGTTCAAAGGCTTAGGGTTGTGCAAGTTTGTGCCTCCATTTGGTGTTTTAATTTCCCATTTCCCCTTTGTCGTAAAGATCATTTCTAGGGCATGGTGATCTGAGATCAGTATTTATGTGTGTGTGTGTGTGTGTCTGTGTGACAAATTTAGCTTGTAAACTATTTACTTTTAAATATAAGTAAAGCAGTGGTCATATAAAATAAAATTATTAAGAAAAACAGTGAAGTTAAATAGTTAAAGAATGTCAAGTTACACAATAACATCATCTTAATTCTCGAGAAGGTTAATTAATTTCTTTGGTTGCTAAATTACATGTGATTGGCCTTTATTATTTTTGGGTTAATGTGCATTCCTCAATATACTTTTTCCCCTGCCTTTTGAGTTGGAAGTTCAAAAAAGTAGGATTATAGAGCGGAGTCTCCAGTCTGTAAACCAAAAGTACAATCAATTGTTAATAAGAATATTTTTGCAATCAACAGTTGAATATTCTAGGATGTCTTTTTGCTAATAAAGGTCGGAAGTCATATTACACCCCTATCCCCTCACATTTTGTTCCAGGATCTTTTGCTATGAAAGCGTCCTTAGAAATTATTATAGTACTTCGGAACTCAATATTCAGGAATTAGAGGATTTTGAGACCCCAATATTCATGAAATTGATGTTGGATTTGGGAATTAGGGGTTTCATATGGTTAGTTTGAGCTCTCCTTTAGAGAACCTACCTTAATTAATCTGATGTGACATTTTTTCTTTTGGGGTGGAACTCAAGTCATCAGAAGGAGCAGCGTAGCTTGTATGCTGTAAGATTGAAACGAACTCATACAACAGTTTAATTGTAAAGCTCAGATTCCATAGTTCACAATAGTGTTTTTCTTTACATTAATTTGCATCTGTTGACGGCCCTTCTTGAATTGAATTCTTGAGCTAGCCCTGTCAGAAATTCCTCGAGTTGAATTAGACATATTGGTTTCCTATGTTGCTCCATGTTTGCTTAGGCCTACATTGAACTAGTTTTTTGTTTTAGTCTGGTTTTCTGAATTTTTATATCTATGTAGTTTACCTTTTCCACCATTCTTGTTAAAGCGTATATTGCTTGAAAAGTGCAAAAGAGTGGCCCAAAAAAATATTATCTAATTTTAGGCTATTAGTTTCGTTCTTGGTTGTCATTTTCATTTCCCCTTACATTCTACGACTTTCTGGAGCCTAATCATATTATATACTTGTTCCCTTGGCCATAGATAAATTAGGCGTTCTATACGTATTAGGTTGCTCTAATATTCCTACACGTTCACTTTTGTAACTTGGATTAGGGCTTAATCCTCAACACAGTATAAATGTAACCTTTTTCTTTTTGGTTCTCAACTCTGTTGTTTGTAAGCATGCTAGATTCTTCATTCTTGTAACAGTTGCAGTTTTTGTTGCCAAGAAAGAAGCAAAGGACCAGTGAGCGATAAAATGTTGTACATTAGTGCAATGCATATTCAAGGGAAATACACAGATTGCCCTCATCATCACAGGGATTTGCTGGTATATGGATTCTGATCCATGAGGGCGATTCTCGGGACAATTGATAAATTGAAGATTGTGGAAAAAGATTGTTCATTAATGGTTCATATTAAGAGATTGTGATAAGCAACAAAGATTGTTTCAGATTCTGTCTATTGTTAAGAGATTCTTGTGGTTTAGGAACATCCACCCTGAATCGGTTGTGACGGAGAATTTATTTCTTAAATGAGTGACAAGAAGATTTGATTTCAAGATTTTGTGTGCTTTGATACTATGTAGAGAAATTGGGAACTACATTAAAATGCCAACATTGTTAAGATGAGTTGGTTAACGCTTTTTGTTTTTCGGTGACGTGAGATTTACCTCTTAACATGGGGATATGAATTTTTAATTTTCTGTTTTGTTTCATTTTTTAAATATCATTTTTCATATGTTTTCTTTTTAATAAATTATTGGTTTACTTATTTACCTTTCTAGAAAGTGGGCAAATTCAATTTACCTGCCTAACTATTAGAGTCCATCCAAAAGGTCCTTGTATTGCATATTTTTCAAACATTTGGGATGGTGGTGTCAAAGATAAAAGGTTTAGAACCTGAAAAAAAATGTTTGGGGACCTTGGCAACAATTTTCCCTACTAAGAATCACAGAATTCACTTCTATGTATGCCCACGAAGCGAAGAAGACTTAGGAAATGGCCGGTTTCAGGCTTTTACGGGATACACTAAAATAGGATTAGACGTTAAAGAAAATTTAAGTGAAAATTACAAGCAATCAGAGTTTTAAACTTACCAATTCAGAATTAAAGTTCAAATTTTTTTTTTCTTTTTACGAAAATAAGAAGATAATTAAAATTTTAATAACTTATTCCAATTCCCAAACAACCAATCCCTAATTCTAAGGAGTTGAATTGGTCATTTGGGATAATGGGATCCTAAATGAATAATATATAACCTATTTCGTGATCGTGAAATAAATTGTGATTTATAAATTTTGTGATTTGTGAACAATGAATAATATATAACCTATTAATTCAATAAGTTTGTGATTTGCGTCTTTGACGTCCGTAAATATGACTAATACATAATTGTGACCATAAATTATATAATAATATATATTTAATTAATTATTTTACAAAAAAATTAATTAATATCTGATTTTTGAAATAACAAATATTATTTTTTAGTTTTGAAATTGGTAATACATAATCTCTTATTAATGAATTTTTCCCAAAATTAAATGCATTTTCTTTTCTCTTCTTTTTCAAAGTGTTAAGCGTCAGTTTGGTGTAAATTTTGATAGTTTGATTTCTTGAGTTTGTATTAAATTGAGGAAAATTCTGCTGGTACAGAATCCCTCTAGAAAAGACACATTGGGTGGGCCCCAGCTGAATTTTATAATGAAAAAAAAAACCCCCCACCCACCCAACCAACCCTGTGTGTGGTCTGTAGCCTTTCTGTGATGCCATTTCTGTACATATATCATTGCTCTTAAATTAATCATCAAAATGACAGCTTCAAGAAACGATCCTGAGTAGCCCCGAGAACCTGAATTCTAATGTCTAATTTTGATCACGACTTTGAACAGTGAATTACCAATTTACCCCCATCAATCCATTTCTTCTAACCATACACAATTGTAAATGGCCGTGTTCACATTTTATGAGAGTCAATTCGACATGTAGATCAGCTTTGTCAATTCGATATGTTTTTGTCGCAAGAAATGGACAAGTACTATAGAATTCTCAGAATTTTTCTCTGAAGTTATTATGATTAATACTTCACGGCATTGGACTGTTAAATAACAAAATATCTTTAAGATGAATTAGATGAACTATCACACTAAAATGGATAAAATAAGAAATTAATGATAATATACACTTGAGTAGATGTGGTACCAATTGAAGACTTCTGTACATTATATAAAATAGAAGCATGCTACTTGTACCGGAATTAAATCCCGGGTCAAATCAGGATTAAATCCCGCGTCAAATCAGGAAATATAAAATAGAAGCATGCTACTTGTCCCGGGATGAAATCCCAGGTCAAATCAGGATTAAATCCCGGGATTTAATCCCATGACAACCAGCTTTATTGTATACAATATAAGGAGGGCCAAATTAAAACTCGCCTGACTTAATAAAACGTTCTTCATAAATAGAAATTCTCTCGAAAATGTGCCCACGTGAAGGACGAACCTTTCATTTTTTATGTTGTTAACTAAAAGGTGCATCAATTTCCAAGGAATTAGAAGATTATAAATGTAGCATATATGCTATACAAGCATGCTACACAAACATGTTCAATAACTGGTTAAAAAATAGGAGAGCACATATCGGCACATAATGGGATAATTTGAAAAAAAAAAAAACACACACACACACAATCATTATGTGTCACACCATCCTGTCACCTTCATCCATGTTCTCGAACCTGTCCATAAAGCATTATTCTATGCTGTAATTGTTACCTTGTCTGCCCAAAATATAGCTCAGCCTGCCACCTAATTGCATTTCGGATAAAAAAAAAAATTTGAATTTGAATCTACACAAATAATCAATTTTTTCTCTTCACCAACCCTACTAGCTCATCACCAAAAAAAATTCTAGGCCAAGTACGTAAATCTGGCAATATATTTATATTTCTCGATAATTTATGGGGTCCAAAGTTTTATAAGATAGAGATAGGTAATTATAGATGATTATTATTTGTTTGTCAAATAATGTGAGAAATTGTCTTGTTCAAAGTTAGAACAAAATAAATAACAAATTTAAAAGCTGAAAATTAAAATATTACCAATATTTGCCATTATAGAAATATCAATTCTCAATGTCCTCGCTCGCTCTTTAAACAAGGACCAGTGAAGATAATATTTAAATAAAATACATGTGATTTTTATCTAAATTTAAGTTTTTTAATGAGATGACTAACATGGTACCAGAGGTAGACGACAAAAGATTTGAGTTCAATTTTTGTTGCCTTCCTTTTTACGAAATTTGTGCATATATATCAAACCTTAGATTGAAAAATGAATCAAGTGTACACGTGTTGAAGACGAGACTTAAATGAACACAAAATCCATTTTTAATCGCTTAAATTTTTAAATAAGATACTTATTGCACACTAATTCAATATTGTTGTCCGCATCAATTGTTCCATACATGCATGCAAGCATCATCGGCAATTTACAGTACAAATAGTGCATTTTCAAGTCAACTGATAAACTATTCAATGGATGAACCTAAATTTGCTTGAAGGAATCCACTAATGATTGGGGAGACAGAGAAACATGCAAAATTTTCATTAATGTTCAAGTTTCTTTATTGTTTCCATGCATGAAGTTTATCTAGGGCTAGACGTTGTCCCTCGTATTGCCATAAGTCTAAATTATAAAATACTCAAGCTGCAGGTTTGATGGTGAACAGTGGCAACAAAAAACAATTACAAAAATAAGGGCACTCACATTGTAATCACATGCAATGAATTCCATTAAGAAATTGTGTCAGTATAAATAAATTTACCAAATTTCTCGAGATTTTAAATAGTTAAGAATATATTTCATAGATTTCGATCGATGAATGAAATAATTATCAACACGATCAATTAAAAGGCTCGATCCGAAAGCAAGCGAGTCATTAGTAGCAACTTAATTAATTAATGTTGCCTTGGCCCTAATTCTACTTCTTGGATGGCTCGTATATTGTTGGCCATTTAGTGTGACATTAGCCCATTTTAGTTTCAACCTAATCCTATATATATTCCACTCCTTTGGCTGCTGGAAACCGTGACTTTGCAAGAGAAAAACCGTGGCTGCCTATGCTTTGTTGTCCTCTCCCTTTGTGCTAGAGTATATAACCCTATTCTTCCTTTGTTTTTCTACTCTCTGTGACTTGCAAACTCATTTCCATAACCTTGTCTAAGTGGGTGCAAAAGGGGAGCAACCGAAGTAGTGGTGGATTGAACTTTTGGTTGACTGTGTTTGATTTGGGATAAGATACTACAAACTGAGCCTGGAATCCACCAATCGAAGATCCATTCCGCTACAGAAACTTTTGGTCTTTAGAAAAAAGAAGCAAGAAAAAATGGCAATTTCATCTGCACAAAATCATTTTAGGTCTATTAGTTTGCCTTCAAAATTAAATCCCTATGCCGCAAAACTTGAAGCTGAGCTGCAGAAACTAAAAACTAGAGAAATTTCGAAAAAATCTGATTGCATAACCTCAGAAGGTATTCGATCTGGGCTTCTGGGGCTTGCAGAATTATACAAGTGTGTTGAAGAGTTGATGCAGTCTCCAGCCACTCAGAAATCATTTGTTCAACATTATCAAGATGGAAAAATAGCGGAAGAATCACTCGAAAACTCAGTCGAATTGCTGGATTCCTGTGGCACCATTAGAGAATTGGTTGTGATGGTCAAGGAACAAGTTCAAGTTCTTCAATCTGCATTAAGACGCAAGGGTCAAGATTCCAGCGTCCAAAAGGATATGAACAAGTACTTTTCCTTCCGAAAGAAAATGAACAAATCTATTGCCAAAAGTCTCAAAAAACTCAAGCACATGGAGAGCAAAAATGGAGCAACACTTGCAGATAGTCACAATCTATCAATGGTGATTCGGATGTTAAGAGAAGTAACAAATTACACGATATCTATCTTTCGAAGTCTTCTGGTATTCTTGTCTTCACCTGCAGCTTCAAACGGGGGATGGTCTTTTGTTTCTAAGCTAAAATCTGTGGCTTCTCGTAGAAATGAAGATATTTCAAGCGAGGTGGGAAGTGTAGATTTTGCTCTTAATTCCCTTGATGCTGCCATTAGAAACAGTAATTCCAAGGCTGTTAATGTGCAAATGGCAAGTAAAAATTTACGAAATTTTGATGCAAGTATTGAAGGTTTTGAGGCTGAATTAGAGAGATTGTTCAGACAGTTGTTGCAAAGTAGAGTCACACTTCTAAACATACTTAATTACTGATTCTTGAAAGAGAAAATCTTGTAAGAATTTGTAATTTGTAGACCGAATTTTGAAATGTATAGATATTATTTGCCATTTTTGCAACTTTTAAGTTTTAATCAAATTCTATTCCCCGAACCCTTCACGAGCTATGATTTTAGGGTTAAAAACACTAATGGTAAGTGGTAACTGTACTTTCAGGCAAAAATATCATATTAATTACTAAATTTCATTTTGTTCAAAATTAACTATTGAACTTAAAAAGTTTATTTCTAATCACTCCATCGAATAATTGGATAAATCTCACATCAAATAAATATAACATGAATAACCATCATATAATTTTGGACTATTCTTTTTAACAAAGTTGACATTTTAAGATAAAATTTAAAATCTTAATAAGAAAAATTTTTAATTTTTATTCAAGTAATTAAACAGATATAACGGGGGCTCTTCATTGCAATCTCCGACGACAATATATCGTAATTGGTTCTTGAGCATGTTGGGGGATTCTGCGACACCTAGTATAGTAAAAATATGCGGATCAAGGGCTCAACTAACTAGAAGGAAGGTGCGACGTGTGTAGCTGACAAATTTCAAGGGATGAGCTCCCTATCGACAGCAGGCACTATCGCGTCGCAACCTAGGAAAGGCTCCTAGCGCGAAAGAAATAGCGGGGTGGGTTTGGTTTGACGCTTAGCTCTACTTCCGCCTTTTAACGGTTTATATCGAAAAAGGCTCTAGTGGCTACAGAGAACAGGNTAAGAATGTATTTTATAATAGTAGATTGATGGAGAATATGTGGTTGAAAAATAAGGAAAATTTATTGATGGGATGAAAAATATTATTTTATTGAAGAATGTGTGATTGAAAATGAGTAGAAGAATGAAAATTTTAATGTAGATCAAACATGGGCTGTAAGACGTAATGGAATTTAGATATTATTTTAAATATATTGAATTCAATGTGGTACACGTTAGGACGAATTTAAAATTGTTCAATCAGTAATCCTCTTTTGAATAATTTACGTGGACTAAGGGTATAGAAATCTTGAATTAATAGGGAAGAACATTGTCATGTACGGTCACATGGCTCTAGCGATAAAAGATGCTGATGTTTCGTTCTTCATCGACATTTAATCGAAGTATTTGATTTTTGGTTCATTCACATGTATCAATTAGGAACATTCACAAACATAAGTTGATATTTTTAAATTATAATTAAATCAAGACATACAAATCTTTCTAGTTTATGAAATTTCTCATATTTTATAATCAGTGAGTTGAATTTGGATTAATGTGTTCTACTCGATGCATTTGTCAAAGTTATTTGAATATGATAGAAACTTGAGATATTGGAATTTACCTAAAATATGATCTTTCTTTTTTCGTAAATATGATTTATTTGACATTTCTAATTTGTGTAGTACGCTGAACGTTTCCATCTATACATCCTTAAAAAGCTACACACATACATATTTAACCTTTGGAGAAGTAAAATAGAAGAATACTTCAATCTTGAATAAAGATAAATCATAAATACAAAAGAAAGATTAAAGGAGAGGAGAGGAGAGGAAAAATTAAGAAAAAAACACAATCCCATCCCAACGGACGATAATTTGCCGAAATAAAATCTTTTGGGATTATACATAGGCTGGGTGGGCAAATTCACCGGTACCTGCAGCTGAAACCGAACTAGAATCGGGTGGTTCAGTCCGTCCGGTATTCGGTGCAAAAAAAAAAAAAAATTCTTTTCGTACTTTATATGGAAATTAATTAGCTAGTTTCTATTCAGTTCTCACTGCTCAATTGTTTAATTTTGAAAACTCCGTTAAAAAATTTTGCCTAAGATGAACTTTGTTGTGACTTTTCCAAGCCCTTGGCTAGGTTAGGAAATTGGAAACTATCATGGGCGAAAGTAAATGTGCAAAGATTTTTTTGTTTATTTTTGGGATTTCAATTTGTTCGCTAAAAAGAATCTAAAAGGGGACAAGAAAGATCATACCACCTAATTGTATTTAGAATAAGAAATTTGAATTTGAATCTAAATATTACCATAAATCAGTCTCTTCACCAACCCTACCTTCTCCCCCACCAAAAAAAATTTAGGATAGGCGCATAAAGTTGGCAATATATTTTTGAGTTGTTCTGCATGTACAAGGTGGTGATTCTGATAACTTAGGGGGAGGTGGGTAATTTTTTTTTATTTTTTTTATTGATGTGAGTTGTCCATGCAGAACAACTCTATATTTTTGTATCTTGAAAATTTATGGGGTCTAAAAATTTCATAAGACTATCAATTAAGATAGGTAATTCTTGGTGACATTAGAGAATGTACTACATGGACAACACTAAATGTTAGATAATGACAATTTTTAACGTCTCTTTCTTTCTAGATTTCATATAGTGTTGTATCGGCATACACCAAAAATGTCAAATATTCTTATACAAGAGATTGGCTGAACTGAATAAACAATAACAAAAAATTAAGTCTTACTTTCGATAAGATTAGGTTCGACTACGTCAATCCTTCTTCTTCATTTAGTTCTATTATTGACAAATCTATCGAGAGATTTAAAACAATGTAGAATTTAAAAAAAACATATTTGAATCCATGTTTGGCATAAAAACACCAATTCTTTGTTCCATGCATGCAAGCATCACGAGCAATTTCAGTACATATTGTGTATTTTCAAGTCAATTGATTAACTATACAATGGATATACCTAAAATTAGTTTAAAGGAATCCAAGCTAATGATTGGGGAGACATAGGAACATATAAAATTCTATTACTCTCTGCTCATTAATGTTCAACTTTCTTTATTGTTTCTCCGCATAAATTTGATATAAAAATATTGAAGATGTCGGATAGATTGTGAGTAATGCAACAACAACAAAAATGGCATCAACATTGTAATGACATGCAAAATCAATTCCATTAAGAAATTGTGTCACTATAAATAGATTTACCAAATTTCCCAAAACATAAATCGCTTTTTGAACCTTGCGAAGACATGCAAGAAAGAAAAATGGCAATTTCGTCCGCACAAAATCATTTTAGATCTATTAGTTTGCCTTCAAGATTAAATCCCTATGCCGCAAAACTTGAAGCTGAGCTGCAGAAACTAAAAACTAGAGAAATTTCGAAAAAATATGATTGCATAACCTCAGAAGGTCTTCAGTCTGGGCTTCTAGGGCTTGCAGAATTATACAAGTGTGTTGAAGAGTTGATGCAGTCTCCACCCAGTCAGAAATCACTTGTTCAACATTATCAAGATGGAAAAATAGTGGAAGAATCACTCGAAAACTCGGTCGAGTTGCTGGATTCCTGTGGCACCATCAGAGAATTGGTTGTGATGGTCAAGGAACAAGTTCGAGTTCTTCAATCTGCATTAAGACGCAAGGGTCAAGATTCCAGCATCCAAAAGGATATGAACAAGTACTTTTCCTTCAGAAAGAAAATGAACAAATCTATAGCCAAAAGTCTCAAAAACCTCAAGCACCTGGAGAGAAAAAATGGTACGACGCTTACAGATAATCACAATCTATCAATGGGGATTCGGATGTTAAGAGAAACAACTAATTACGCGATATCTATTTTTCGAAGTCTTCTGGTATTCTTGTCTTCGCCTGCAGCTTCAACAGGGGGGTGGTATTTGGTTTCTAAGCTAAAGTCTGTGGCTTCTCAGAGAAATGATGATATTTTAAGCGAGGTGGGAAGTGTAGATTTTTCTCTTAAGTTCCTTCATGCTGCCATTAGAGACAGTCGTTCCAAGGCTGTTGATGTGCAAATGGCAAGTAAAAAATTACAAAACCTTGATGCCAGTATTGAGGGTTTTGAGGCTGAATTAGAGAGATTGTTCAGACAACTGTTGCAAAGTAGAGTCGCACTTCTGAACATCCTTAATTGCTGAATATTCTTGAAAGAGAAATCTTTGTAAGAATTAGTCATTTATGGGCCAAATTTCGTAATGCATAGATACAATCAAATATAAATTCAGCAATTTATTTGCTATTTTTGCAACAAAAGTAAAATTCCTGTGCAAGCACAGCTATTTTGTGTACCATAAAATATTAGGCTCTTCATATTATTGTTCCGTGCAAGGAAGCACAGCTTCAGCAACACAAAAACCCGCCACTTCAGAGCTTTAGCGACAGAACTTTCTAATATATAATTTTCTCACTATTTCGCAATCTCGTTGTAAATATATTATTAATTTGTATAATATTTTCTTCCCATTAAAATTTATATGATTTGTCATAAATTATTTGCTTAGGAAGTGAATCATGCATTCAGTGGCGGACCCAGCACTGAAGTTCAGCCCGGACGGACGTTGATCATTGACCGTTGACAATCAATAATCGTAAAAGCGAAGTTGTTTTTTAATATTTAATTAAATAATATTAAAAATTATTCAATATACATGTAAACATACTAAAACATAAAATATATATATATATATATATAAACGTAAT
>CAIGRB010009244.1:34635-68931 GCA_903798255.1 Fraxinus quadrangulata
AAAAAGGAAGAAAAACAGAAATACAGTCTACGGAATGCTAATGCACCCAAAAATCCAAAAATTCTCATTTAGTCATTTCTCATAAGTCATAATTCATTAATAGGAAATAGGCAAATTCAAATAAATACCTCAAGCAGGCGAAATCGCAGAAGTCGCAGTAGAAGGCAGGAGAAGCCGAGAACTAGAAGAGACGAAACTGGAAGCCGGAAGCTCCAATCCACAATTCACTGCTCCAGCCTCCAGCCCAAAACCCACAGCTCCAGCCTCCACCGCCCTTCGAGTCAGCTCGACGGCGTAAAAAACTCATAGCAGGCAGCAGCCCAAAATAATTTCGCCCTCGTCGTCTCCAACTCTCCCTACTCCCTCCTCTCAATCAGACCCATAGCCAAAAGAATGGGATATTTAGATTTGGTTAATTGGTTTTGTTGGGCCTATTGGGCCATTGGCTTATAGGATTCAAACAAAACCCATGGCCATGGATTGGGCCTTATTTTTTTTAAATAAAGTCCAAAAAAAACTCAGGCTTCTTGCTTCCAATTCTTGCTCCCGTCCACGGTCCAGCGCCTTCTTCTTCATCTTTCTTCCCGGCAGAAATTCTGAGCTGAAGCTTCCGGCGGACCCAGCATGGGCGATCGCGGAGGCTGACCAGGTGCTGAGTCCGCCCCTGCATGCATTCAATATTAAACTTTTTAACAAAAAATTTAAATTTGTAGATCAAATTGCAAATAATTATAAGGTAAATACAATTAGAAAGACACCTTTTAAATTATAAATCAAATAATTTTGAAAATGGATGTTCCTCATCCAAAACAATAACACCTTTTAAATTATAAATCAAATATGGAAAAAATTGCAACAAACTCAAGTACGTTGCAAAATGTCTTCAAACATTCCCTTGTATTATGTTGTAAAATTATTTTGTTGTATAAAAGTGATACTTGGAACAACATTCCTAAATTTTCAAGACAGGTCGAAGTCCATTTTACAAGTTTAGTGACTAAAATTCGATCACCTTAAAGTATAGTAAACAATAAAAAACATAGTTAAAAGTATAGTGAGCAATCAAATATATCTTTCAAAGTATAGTGAGTAATTAAACACGCATTTTCTTATGTGGCACTTTCGTGTGCCGTGAGTTAAGCCACTTGCGCATTCCACTACCATGCTATCAATTATGTTAGAGTTCAAGTATATTACAAAATATCTTCAAACATTTCCCTGTAACATGTTTTAAAATTATTTTGTTGTATGAAAGTAATACTTGGAACAATATTCCTAAATTTTCAAGACGGGCCGAGTCAGCTTCACAAGTTTAGTGACTAAAATTCGATTGCCTTAAAATATAGTGAGCAACCAAAGACGTCTTTAAAAGTATAATGAGTAATTGAAGATGTCTTTCAAAGTACAATGAGTAATCAAACACGCATTTTTCTTATATAGCAATTTCGTGTGTCGTGAGTTACGCCACATGTGCATTCCACTACCATGTTATCAATTTTGTTAGAGTCAATAACACATGTCATGTCGGTGAGTAACGTCCAATATTTTTTATAAATATAGTGTCAAAAACTCGACATCTATAACTTCAGTGAACAATCGAAGACACAAACATAAATTTAGTTATTATTAGGGCAATTAACTCAATTAGAAATCATGAGTCCTTGTTTGACATCCATTTTTTTCTTATTTTTTTTTTCTTTCTTCATTTCAACCACACATTCTATCAATAAAATAATATTACGCATAAACTCAAAAATTCTCCTTACTTTTGAACCACACATTCTTGTATCAATCACTATTTCAAATCAAATTATTCATTAAAATGGGTGTCAAACACAACCTCGAATGAAAATATACTAAAAAATATATCTTGCAGCACCAATATCATTCCATCATGACTCGTAAAGCGTCATGACTAACTTATAAAATTTGTGGCTGATATCCTAGCAAATTAGAGATAGTATAATTCTATAATATATTCTACAAACATTGAATTTAATATGAAGCACGTTATGAAGAAAGTATATTTAATAACAAACCAATAATGCTGTGCCTAATTGTTTAATCCGCTGGATTTTTTTATTTTTTATTTTTATAATTTAGGTACAGTAGGACTTGAAATCTTGAATTGGGAAGAACATTGTCATGTACAGTCACATGGATAAAGATGCTTATGTTTGGTTCTTGAGTGACATTTAATCGTAATAAAATTGAAAGTGGATTGATTAGTATTATGTATACACTAGGTTCATTCACCACTGATGCATCCCACCCACCCCCAGTTCATTAGATTTGGATTGGGATTATCATTGCAAATACACAAAGTTGCACATCCAATCTCTACATTAGATATATTCTTAGTCATCTACGGGCATATGTAGCATGTTGTACTCAAGGGTTATTTGGGTTGTGTCCAATTCACCATGTACAATCACCTTAGTCGGATCAAATTCCTTAGCTTGCAACCCAAAGTTGAAGGTATTTGCAAAGACTTCATTTTTAACATGATGAACTCAACCCTATTATTGGGTTGTTTCATGCAATATCGTTTGCTCTTCTAAGCCTTGGGCTAGGTTAGGAAACTAGAAATTATTGTGGGCAGACCTATCCCTTCCAAAACTATTTGAAGGAGAAACAATGCAGGTGTTATTCATGGGGTTATTTTTGAATTGCTTTGAGCAAAGTTAATAGCTAGAGCTCTTTCAACCTTGGGCTAGGTTTGGAACTTAGAAATTATTGTGGGCGAAATTCTAAAATAGGCAAGTCAATCCCCTTCAATCCGATCCATGCTAGAAGAATGATGTTAATTCATTTACAATCCATATAATCATCAATTTATGTGATAATGGAGTCATTGCCACATTTTCCAATGTATAAAATTATATTTCAACTTCATTAGACAATGTGGCAATGTTCATATAAATCGATGATAATCTAGACTAGATGAATAGCATTATTCAAATGAGAAATGTGCAAGCTATTGATTATTTATTTCCATAATATTTTGATATGTGTAGTAAAAAATCGGAAGGGGGTGAAAAAGAATTTATTTTTCTAGATAACCTACTCTTCTACTTCCAAGCATAATTGTACTTTTCTAAATGTAATTCATTAAGTTATACGTAACTTATTTGTTACTTTTTTTTACTTAAAAACGAACTTTTTAAGCAAGCTCTTAATTAGTTTATTACTCGTTGCTTCAAATTTTTATTGTACAACTATGTAGACTGGGGTTTAACCTCAGTGGAGTCGAATAGTAATGCTCAAAATTTTAATGGGATTTTCAAACTCAGAAATTCTATTTATGTTGAGTGGAAATTATTGCAAAAAGTGATCATTAAAATCAAATGGATACATCGCAAATGCATACATTGTAAGAAAAATAATTCATTTGTCCATCCAGATCACACATCTGAGGCTCTTTCCTTCCAAAAGTAAATCAAAAGCTTTGTTTATGTCTCCAAACCCAACTTCATGCGTTACAAACTCGTCGAGTTGCAATTCCTGCACGTGCAGAAATGCAAGATCAATATTTATTTAAGCTAAATTTTGAGAAAAAAAATGTTTGACAAGAAGGCTTATAAAAAAAGGAAGCAGAATCTCCTTCATTATTCGGGTAAGTTAATCCTGAAAAGAGCAGAAAGGACTACGATAAACTTTAATTACCTTATCCATATAACGTTTGACAAGGGTGGAGATGTCGGATTTTGGTTTAAGACCTCCTAACAAGCATCCCATGAGAGTTTTCCCAGAATGAAGGACTTCAAATGAACTAAATTTCAGCTCGGCTCCAGGTTTGTCCACCCCTAGCACGATGGTCTTCCCCCAACCCTGAAGTTAGAAAAGGAGGGTAAATGGAAAAGGGTAAAAATCAATAACTTCTCGTCAAATATCTTCTGCTTATCAATGTAACTAAGGTATATTCAGACGCCTTATTTAAGTAGCATCTATAAGAATGACAGTGTGAGCGTCAGTGAGTGAAAGAGAAAGGAGTTTAGACAAGACAGAAGAAAACCTTTCGGCAGCAAGCATATGCTTCCTCGACCAAAGAAGCCATTCCAACACATTCAAAACAGTAGTCTGCTCCCCCATTAGTCATCTCATTTATGACCTAGGAAATATAATGAAGAATGAAAAGTTAACAAATATTGAAGCAAGCATGAGATTACGATCCACTCTAATCGTTTAAGGCTATGTTGGACTGGAGTGGGACAAGATTATGGAAACAACACGTGACAACATTTTCCATTGGTGCTATCTTAGCATCAGTATTGTAAGAAAACAATAATATAGACTTGGATTAAGAGAACTACCTGCCGTACAGATTTATCCCCACATTTCATGGAGTCAACAAAATCAGTTACTCCAAATATTTTACCTATGTAGAGCAGAGAAATGAAATGAGGGTAGTTCATTATTTCTCAAAACTTATACTTGACAGAATTAATGATTCTAGAGTATCTAAGGGTAAGAGAAACAGAACAGCTAACCACGGACGACAGAATACACAGAATATGTTCTGAACATGTTGCATTATCCCCTTTAATCGATTAGCAATTAGTGTTGCTAAAATCACAAGAAGAATTTGGAAAAAGAAATTACCTGTTTCAAATTTTTGTGGGTTTATATCCACGCCAATGATTTTTTTAGCACCACATAACCTGGCTCCCTCTGCAACCTGCAACATCGCTCTAATTTATATGTTTTCTTGAAAAAATCATTTTAATTATAACAAGAAAATATATGAAAAGTAGGAATTCTCCTATTCTATCAGGTGGAAGATCATACTGCTAATCCTATTGCTCCCAGCCCGAAGATCACAACCGTTGATCCTGCTTCCACATTTGCAGTCCTCCAGGCAGCTCCCACGCCTGAAAAAGATGTTATGTATTGAGTGATGTGCTTCAGACTCTATTCAAGAATCAAGTTAGAGTAAAATATTTCGATAAAATTTCATGCTCAACTCTTTAATATGAACAAAAGATTAACCGAGAGGGAGTTAAAACCATTAAGAGAGCCACAATACCTGTTGACACTCCACAACTGAGGAGGCATGCTCTGTTTGGCGGGATTGCAGGATCGACTTTTGTTACATTAGCAGTATTTAAAACTGTGTACTCACTAAAACTAGACACGTATAAGAAATGGTATAAAGTCTCTCCCTTGAGGTCAGTAAATCTGCTAGTCCCATCTCTGTGTAACCAAGGAGAGACCTTGAAAGGGAATTTTGAACATAAATTGCTCCTTTTTGACATACAATCAGCACATTCGGCGCAGTCTGGCAAAAATATTGGGATGACTGTATCACCTTCACTAAATTCTTGTACGTCCTCCCCAACACTCTCGACAATGCTTCATCACATAAACATTGAATAGTTGTGAACAAGTGCATACATGAGATTCAAAACAAAACTGAATTATTATAAAATATCCGCACTCTTTGTCCATAGTGTTATCAAGTAAATTAACACCACCAAAGATATGGCTAGAAATATTCCCTTTAAAGAGGTAGATTTTAGCTATTCCAGTTTACAAGTATGCTCAGTTGCATAATTTCACAAAGCATGCCTCAAAATTAGCACAAAAATGTTTGCTTAAGCTTAAAATAAGTAAAAGTTACTTCTGTTTCCAAACATGTTTGATAAATAAATAAAGTAAAATTTTTCAATCTTAGCCAAACATGCTCTGTGGTCCATATTTTGCAGTTACTGGAATAATAGTATGAACAATTATGAAGCTTTTGATTTAAAAAATCAATACTTCAGTGTCTTTTTTGTTTCATTTCCAACCGTACAACTAAAAAATCAATATAAACAATTACCCAACCGCTTCATGCCCCAGAATTCTTGGAACACAACCAGGAGGATCCTTCAAAAGTGTCAAAAACGATTGAAAATTATCAAGATTAAGTCAAGAGAAGCAAAATCAACAGCAATAAATGTAATTGATAGATCGTACACCTTCAATTTCCAGAAAGTGACATCGCTGTGACAGAGAGAAGTACATATAATTTTGATTCGAACTTCACCAGATCTTGGAGGGGCCACAATAATTTCCTCTATCACCAGTGGCTCCCCTGCTTCCCTAACCACAGCCGCTGCACACGAACCGTTGACCAATCAACTTCTTTAGTCTTTCCTCACACACACTTAAACAATCCTCAATCCACTACCCGTGTCAGTGTGAAAATGAAGATTGAGATTAAACGTACCTCGGCATCTTATGGGCTTCCCGGCTGTTTCGCTGGAACCTGCTGCATTCTTAGCCATTTCAGTGAAAAATGCACGGATTGTTGACTTGTTGCAGTGAAGGCCGTGTAGGGGATGGTTAGATTTTTATAATGGTCGTTTTGTCTTTGCTGTAGTTGACTGCAGACAGCAGCTCATCTAAATAGTCGTAGTAAATCCCATCCAACAGTTCACAAGTCGAATTCAAACTCCTTCGCTGACGACTGGAAGTTGTTGAGTTGGAAGTTTAGTCCATGTTTGCTTACCATTAATTTAAAATTATGTTTATTACAGTAAAATTCTTCATCACACATTTATCCAATAAAATATTTTACACACAAATCAATAAAGTTATTTTAAATTTCAATCACATATTCTCCAAAAAATACTATTTAAAACTTCATTATTCTCTCAATAGGAGACAAACAAGCTCTTAATTAGTCATTGAATTTAGGGAGAATTGCAGTCAAGGTCCCAAACCTTTCATTTAAGAACAGATTTGATTCAAACCTTTTATTTGTGTCATCTAAATTATTAAACCTTTAAAAAATTCGCACATGAAGTTCAAAATGACGGTTTTCGTTAATTTGACCCAAAAAACGATTGGTTGGCCCTAGAAATAATTTTTTTTATGATTTTAACCAAATAAGGCAATGACATTTTGGGTAGAACACATTTCCATCACTAAATCTAAAACAAAAAAAAAAAAGTACAAAACCACAACCATGTACCCCATCTCCTTCTTGACATAAAGGAATGTTATAATCTGAATTAAGATTTGTCTCAATTTGAAACTAGCATAGTTCACGCCCTTGAACATTGGTTTTGAGGACTAGAGAAATTATTATTATTTTTTACCGATATCAATATTTTTTTAGATTGAGAGTCTCATTTTCTATTCAATATTTATTTCTATCTAGGTCGAATCTCATAGAAAAATAATTTTAGCTAAAAACATTATAAATTTCAGTGACCGCTCAAAAGCATTTTAAAATTCAGTGACTAAAGCATAGCGGATGTATAACAGTATAAGTTCATTAACTAATGAAACGTGGTGGGTGGGTAATGAAGTGCAACGTATTAAAGTTCAATGATCAATCAAAAATATTTTAAAGTTCAATGACTTAGGAAATATAACGAGTGAGTGATGAAATGCAACGTGTTAAAATTTAGTGACCACTCAGAGAGATTTTAAAGTTTAGTGAATAAAACGTAATCGAGATTTAAGTAAAGTTATTAATAAAACATTTAACTCGGAAGTTGTTGGGGAAAATTAGCATGTTCAATTTTCTTTTTAAAAACGTAAAAAAGTTTATATACTTCAACTTATCAAATTTAATTTTAATCACCCGTTTTTATTAAATTTTTAACCATATATTTTATTAACATTTTTTTTGGTGAAAAAATTGTTACTTCAAATTAATTTTTGAAGTTTACTTAGATGGTTCATTATAATGATCTTTAAAAAAAATTGCAAATAGATCTATAATATTTCTTACTTTGTAACTACATATTATTTCAAAAAATATATATTATTCGCAAAATCTTTATCAAAAAAGGATTTAAAATCAATTATTAATTTTAATCACACATTTATAAATTTTATTTACTTATTATCTATATAATTTTTGGGACCCATTTTTCACACGTTTGATTAAGCTTGAAGGAAATTATTAGTATTTTCACTCTTTTTTTAAGCCAAGCGAAACACACACTAGCTGTCATGAATCTTGAATGTATATCTTCTTTGATTAATAATTAATTTAATCCTACTACGATTTTTGTATATATAGTCTTACTAATCTAGCATTTTAATATTAGTGATAATGAGTCGAATGAGAAGCCGAGCTCAAGCTGGTTTGGGGTTCATAGGGCTCATGAATCAAGCTATCCACAAAATCGAATGAGTCATCTATGAGTCCAAACGAGTTGCCCCATGAGCTAGCTCGATTTTTTTTATTTCCTTTAAATAAATTAACAATATAAGCCTAAAAATAAGCTTTCTTTTTTCTCAATTAAGAAAACAAATCTAAAAATGAGCCAGTCCATGAACTCGTATGAATTAGCTCGTGCCCACGAGCTCAAATGAGTTAACTCGTGGGCCTCACTAGCCTAATGAGCCAAGCAGGGATAAGGCGGGCATACGAGTTCAACTCATGAAAAATAATATGAGCTCGACTCGGCTCATGGCTTGTCTCAAAATGAGACCGAATCAAGATAAGCCGAGTTTGCGAGCAACCTGATCCATTTATCAGCTTTAAGACAAAATAGAATAATTTTTGTTTTTGGACAATAAATTACAATAATATTATTGGTAGGTATAATTAAACGATTGATGGCGAGCAATATTTTATATTGTTTGTATCTAGACGTATTTAATAAAGTCCACTAAGATTATATTAAATTCGAGCTGTGGTTCCATCATATGAATATCTTATTAATCATTATAGACATTTGTTCAAACGTCCTAGTATTTAGGTTAAAAAATAACGAGGTAATTGCAGCAAAAGTCTCAAACCTTTAAAATATTAGCAAATTTTTTTCAAATATTTGATTTGTTGCAACTGTCACCCCTAACCTTTACAACCATTGCATATGAGGCCCATTTGGAGGGTTTCTATTCATTTTTCCGTCAGTTGACCCAAAATTAAGTTTGACCATATTTTTAATCAATTAAAAAGGGCAAAATGGTAAATATATGTTATAATAATTAAAATTGTTATCTGACTCCTGAATGATAATTGCAACCAGAGGTTTGAATTTTACCAAATTTCATATGAAGCCCCCGTCCCCAACTAAACCTCCTATCACCGCCACCGCCCGCCAAACTCGTCCGACCACGTTTTGGTCACCAAAGCCGCCAGAAATTGACACCATTGGAAAGCCCTTAACATCTTCTTTGACTCTCATCTTCTTTAACTCTCATCCAACATCCATCAATTTCATCTAAGTATGTGGGAGAATCAACAATCAAAACCAGCTGCCTGAAAATGTCAAAACTGTCAAAATCGTACATTCCGGCCACGTCCATGATCACGGCCTACCACCGGCCGACTCCCCACACCACACCACCCCACCTATGGCCACAATTTATCCCAAACAGCATTACACAAAACTAAATTAGCCACAGAAAGAACTGAAGTCGCGAACGCGATAGAGGCAGGTCCGAAAAACCTAAATTTCGGTGTCTTCTGGTCTTCCCACGGTTGCGGACCACCTGGGTCCTCTTCCTCTCCCTCAAGGCGCATGTAGCCCAACCATGGGTCAACCCCAATTTGTCCTCTAGCAACCTGATTTCGCCACAAAATCTTGCGCATAATCACTCGCGACTACAAGCTCCGAAAAAGGTTAATTCCGGTGCCGTCCGATCAATTCACGGTGGTGGACCACTTGGGCCATCCTCCCCTCACCCTGGCGCACCTAGCCCAGGCATGGGTCAAGGCTAATTCCAATCCAAGCTTGCTGAATTGATGAATGAAATTTAGGTTCTCTGTGATGGGGACGGGGCTTCATATGAAATTTGTTAAATTTCAAGCCTCTGATTGCAATTATCATTCAGGGGTCAGATAACAATTTTAATTATTTTTTGTCAGATTAAAAATATGGTCAAACTTAATTTTTGGATGAACTGAAGGAAAAATGGATGGAAACCATCGAAAAGAGCCTCACATGCAATGGTTGAAAATGTCATGGGTGACAATTACAACGAATCAAATGTTTGGAAAAACCTATTAACGCTTCAAATATTTAAAGTTGTTGTTGCAATTATCCCACAAATAAATAAAATCAGCATGGGTTCCTATTGAGTTAAAGAAACAAATAATGCAAGCAAATTATTATAATGTGGACCCCTGAGAATTTAAATATTTTAATTTGAATTTGGAAATGACTCCAACGCAATCAGGACAGTAACTATAGCTCCTGTTTGGGCTGAACATAATGTCACGGGTATTCGAACACCACTACTATTAGGCGCCCATTTGGCCCTCCATTATTCCACCTTATAACGAGAATAATAATAATTTTTTTAAAAATATATGGTAAAAAAAAAAATTCTTTTTAGATTTACGTGATATATTATTTTATTAAAAAATGTGTGATTGATAAAAAGAGATAACAATAAATCATAATTTAATAAGAAATAATGAGGAACAGATGGAGGCTAGATAACATTATTCATTCGACATGGTGTTTTCAAAGTTAAGAGTTAGTATGTCCCACAGATTTCGTAGAATTTGGTTGGTGGATTCTCTGATCACATTGATTGGCACTTTTGGCGCACCCGTGCGGCCGTGCCGTGCATGCGCTACGTCACGTATCTAATTATGCTAATTAAATTTAATTAGAAGTTAATACTAGAATAAATTTGGTATCCAAGTAAAGTTCATTAAAATCAAAAGAGACACTTTTCTCATATTTCTCCTATTGAATGTGTAGAAAACTTTTCTTCAATAAATTTTCCATCCCATCAGTTGGTAGCTCATTTTTCACCGGCCTTCTAAATCTTCTTCAATTTTTATTTTGGTAATTCGACCAGAAGACACGATTTATCTTAGAAAATATGAACTTGAAGAAATTAAAAAAATTATATAAGACGACATGGCGAGAACATGAGAAGTATAAAAGTATTTTCCTCTTCTCCTGCTTTTCCTAAACATGGCTTATTTCAGTGCCTACGTTTATGCAACCTTTCAAAGTTAATTGATATACAATAAAAAAACTTGAAACAATACACTAATGGAACTATACATTGTATATGTCAATACTTGGTACACTGTAGTATTATTATTATTATTATTATTATTATTATTGTTGTTGTTGTTGTTGTTATTGTTGTTGTTGTTGTAAATAAATATTGGATGGTGGGTTATTTATTTCATCAGAACCGAAGTGAATATTATTATTTTTGTTGTTGTTGGTGGTGTTGTTGTTGTTGTTGTTGTAAATAAATATTGGATGGTGGGGTGTTTATTTCATCAGAACCGAAGTGATTAGTTAATCGATTCGTTAAATATATAAATATACTTGTTAATCAATCAAATTTAAAATAAGAATTAATATTATTAAAATAGTTTGAGGGCCTGCGTGACAATTTTTTTTTATAGAATTTCATGATGCATGGTTGAAAAGTTGATGAAACATATGAATTCCAAAATCGATCACTTGACTAAAAATTTTATCAAAGAAGGTGTAAATATAGATTGGATAAAGTCCTCCACAAAATGATGCTCTTTTAGTGGACTTTTAGAACACGTTTGATTCTCGTTACTTCAAAAATTATATTTTTAAAATTTATTTTCAATCACAAATTTTTATAATAAAATATTTTGCACGTAAATTCTAATTTTTTGTACGTAAATTTAAAATTTTTTCATGCTTTTAATAACATATTCTCCAACAATTCATTATTACAAAATTTATTTTGATGAAATCATGGGCATTAAATAGGAGCTTAATATATAAAACTCCTATTTATCTCTCATTATTTCAAAATCTTAGGGTTCGTTATTTTCACCATTTTCAAGTCGTTTTCTGTTTTCAATTTTTCAAAATAGTGAAAACGCATTCTCTTTTCCATTTTCGAAAATGTATTTTTGAAAACAAGTTAAAAATTTACAAAGAAAACCCAAAACGAAAAATTTGTCATTTTGAGTGTTTTCAATTATAATAAAACCAAAAATTTCAAAATACGTTTTTGGTGTTTTCAAAACAATTTTTTAAAATGTAAAAAAGAACACATTTTCAACAATCTCAAAATGGACACTCAAAACACAAAACTCAAAATGAATTCAAAACTGAAAACACAAAACTGAAAGATAAAGAGAACATCCCTTATTTTTCTATTTTCGTTTTCAACCACACATTCATACAATACAATTTTCTATACGTAAACTCAATTTTTTTCTATTTTTTAACTACACATTCTTCAAAAATTCACTATTCAAAACAATATTAAAAAAAAAAAAACCACAAAACATGAGTTAAGTTTATAGATATATAAGGTTATTTGTCGTTCTCCATGAATAGTTTGGTTGATGTCGTGGCTTGGGGTGTACTTGATTGTTCGTCGTAGATGAAATTTGTTATTTCTTTTTATTTTATTTTCATTTGTTAATATGTATTTAGTTGATCATTTGTATTTTTTGTAAAGCTATAGGACTCATTTGTAATTATTATTATTTTGTTTGTTCAAAGAGAATGGCAAATTCATCATTCAATTATCAAAATGAAGGAAACGATGAGCTTTGCTACATAATTGAAATGTTTTGGTAATAGATTTACTACATTTTATAGAGGCCGATAATGAAAAATGTAAATTTCTCTATAAAAAAATCTTAACAAAAATATATTTACCTATATACAAAATATATTAAACCCATATTTGAGCTTTCTTCTTCAAAATTTACTTTTCTACGAACTTTTTTTTGACTACATATTTTTTAATAAAATAATTTTATACGTAAATTTTTCAATATATATTATTCAAAAAGTTTATTTTTGCAAAATCTATTGAATTTCAAAAATAATTAATAAAAGTCATGCAAAATCATTTCTGGCTTTCTGTTCGCTAGGGGTAACTTACTAGTGAATCACTTATTCTTTGCAGACGATAGCTTGATAATTTGCAAGGTTAATGTCTTGGAATGGTGGAGGCTCTCCTATTTGTTGAACTCCTTCGAACATGCGTCGGGGCAACGATTTAATATGGAAAAGACCTCCATTTTTTTCAGCACTAACACAAGGCAGGAAATCCAGTCCGCAGTATTTCATGAAGCCAGAGTAAGAGAAGCGAAATCTTTTGAGAAATATTTGGGTCTGCTGGCTTATGTTGGAAGGAATAAAATGACAACGTTCAAACCGGTGATTGACTCGATGAGGAGTAGAATGACTAGCTGGACTGTGAGATTCATTTCACAAGCAGGTAAAGAAGTTTTCCTCAAGTCTATTATCCAAGCTATTCCAACATACTGTATGAGTATTTTCAAACTTTCACGTACCATCCTTCAAGCTATAAACCGGCAAGTTAAGAGCTTTTGGTGGGGAAGTAGGGGAGACAAAACAAAGACGCAATGGCTTCCTTGGAACCTGTTAGGGACATCCAAGAGTGCTGGGGGGCTCGGCTATAGAGACTTTGAGCACTTTAACGTAGCATTACTGGCGAAGCAGGGCTGGAGGCTAATCCAAAATCCCGGTTCACTGGCTGCAAGGGTCCTCAAAGCAAAATACTACAGCGGAACAGATTTTTTAAACAGCAGGATTGGTAGCCATGCTTCTTACATTTGGAGGAGTTTCTTTGATGCTAAAGATGTATTGAGAGATGGATTATTCTGGTGAATTGGGAACGGTGAATCAGTGGTTATCGGAAAGGATAAATAGATCCCCCAAGCTTCCACTTTTCGGATTCAATCTCCCCTACATGAACGGCTATTGAAATGTAGAGTGAGAGACCTCATAAATGAAGAGTCGAAAACGTGGAACATGCAATTAGTTTCCGATATCTTCTATGAGTCGGAAGCTAATATTATCAGTAAGATCCATATTAGCCTATGCGGTAGTCCGAATAAACTTACATTGAGGAGCACGAAGGACGGGAAGTTCACACTCAAAAGTGCGTACCACTTTATCAGTCAGATGAAGCATGACTCATTGGGACAATGTTCCTACAGCAACACTCAAAGCGAAGTCTGGAGGAAAATATGGCATCTTAAGACCTCAAATGCTTGTAAAATGCTACTGTGGCATGTGACCCATGACTCTTTACCTACAAATCAGAACCTGAACATGAGAAAAATTAGGGAGTCCCCTCTTTGTCCAATTTGTAAACAAGAAGAGGAGTCTGTGGTTCATGCACTGTGGCTGTGTGTTGCTGCCAAAGACGTATGGGGATCTAGCTCACGGAAAATACAGAAAACGTCCATCCAGTCTCGATACTTCAGAGAACTAGTTAGCTATTTATTTAGCACGCCGCCTGAGGAAGACATGGAGATATTCACAGCTTCAGTATACCTGATTTGGAAGAGGCAAAACTCATTTGTGTTTGAGGATAAATTTGAAGACCCAGCAACAATTCTAAATGGAGCTCGTCAACATGCGGTGGAGTACAAAAATGTGAATTCCCTCCCGGATAATACCAAAAATAGAGAAACACATGCGTCCCAACTTTGGTCTGCACCCCATCTGACTAAGTTTAAAATTAATTGGGACGCAGCGGTGGACTCGGCCAAATGCCTAGTTGGAATCGGGGCTGTAGTGAGAGACTGGACATGAACTGTTAAAGCCTCGCTCATGGCCAAGAGAAGTGTCTTTCCGGATGGTTTTTTGGCTGAATCCCTTGGAGCAGTGGAAGCTATATCACTAGTAAACAGTTCGAACTGCAGTCGATCATTTTAGAGGGAGATGCGCTTAACATTGTAAAGTGATTAAATGGAGATTCAGACTTGTGGAACTACCCAGGTTTACTGATTCAGGATGCGAAGATCATGCTTGGTTATTTTCATTTTTGGTCCGTCAGTCATGTACCTAAGGAAGTGAATGCGGTAGCGCATATTTTAGCAAAGGAATCACTTAAACTCTCTGAAAAAAGAATTGTGTTGGAGGATACTCCTCCTTGTATCCGAAACGCGCTCTTATGATGATCAATTAATCGCTTTTATCAAATAAAAAAAAAAACATTCTCATGGAGTTTTTTGCATACGAAAACTCAGATTCTACTTTTTCCAACTAAAGGCGCTGTACATATATGCGACTTTAGTTCAAAATACACACCGAGCAAGACACAGGACATTTGCCGTCTAGATCCTTCTGGAATCACGTTCATAAGCATATAAAAACGCTCACATTTACATTTTATCCCTTCTCGTATTATTTCTTTTTACCTCAATTCTGTGCAAATCGGAGATAACTTAGCTCTCACAAGAAGTTCTCCAAATTCATTTGTTACATCTACAGGGTTCGATTTCCAGATCCTATTTCGCTTTCAATTCCTTTTATTTTTTTGTTATTTTTCTGAACTTTTGATTTCCTTTTTATCATCGTAAACCCTAGGCGGAGTACTCAACTCTTATGGATCAGAAGATATGATAGCTTTTTGACTGAAATTGTTTAATGCAGTTTTACATTTTTTTGTCTGCCTATGGGGAAAATAGCGCCCCTGTTGTTAAATATGAAATCTGCAACACCTACTTTTGATCTTCCCCAATTTTTTTCCTTGTTTGGTTATGTTTTCCGTTGCTTCTATTTTCCCCATTCCTGAATGTCTTTTGACATTTTTTAGAATATCTTCTATGACGTTTTGTTCCTTTTATGATGATACGGGCACTTAGGTTTAGAATTTGGTTGTGTTTGTAATGCATTTCAATTTGAGGACATATTTGCAGAGTTCCTCGTTGCCTTTGTATGTTTTTTTTTTTTTTTTGCTTTGTTAAAATCGTACAAAATAACTAGAAAGCTTATTTTTTTTTATTGGAATTTTGTTTCTGTTTTTTCATGCCTGTTAAATTCAGCAAATTTAAATATCAATGCACTGTTTGTAGTTTTGGTTGTATTTGTGCATACTGACTTCCGTCCATAATATAAGCTGTTTGATCAAATTTTGCAAATGGTATTTAATAATTGATATAATAAGCTGTTTGATCAAATTTTGCACATGGTATTTAATAATTGATATAATATAATATTAAACTCCTGTTTAAGGTCCAATTCTTTAAATTTCATTTTTCTCCAAAGTCATTTTCAACAACAAATTCTCCTAATAAAATAATTTGTACGTAAAACTCATTTTTTTTTCTTTCTATTTTTTAACCACATATTCTTCAAAATACTTTTTTAACCCCACATTTACCATAAAACCACTTTTTGAAAAAATCTACTCTAAAAAATTGGTCTCAAACAGTGGGCTTAGTGAAACATCCAGATTGATCGACATTTAATACACCCCTAGTCCCCTAAAAAAAGAGTTAAAAAATAGGCAGCAATTGAATTGAAGCCATTGCGTTGTTGTATGGATGTAAAATTTCTTTTCAGCATGTTCATGCTTCATAGATTCAACATTGAGCCGAACTCATTCTCAGCCACACTTTCTCCTAATAAATTAATTTTGAACGGGAACTTATAACTTTTCCTACTTTTTAATGACGTTCTCAACAATGAATCACTTTTCACAAAAAAATATTCTCAAAAAAACTACATCAAATGGGCCTTAATCTTTCTTTTAAACTCCTGTTAATGTTGTTTTGTTCATTACACTATCAGCATTATTTGGAAACGGACAGCTTAGTAGAGTGTGCCTTAATCTGGTCATTCACGGCTACTAGCCATAGCCATAGGTGTGTCTCCTGGGAGAGCATCTCAAAGAATATTCAAAAATAACGAATGGAACTCTTAATACGAGTTCAACAACAGTTTATATTAATGACTTGTTTGAGTCCCCCTTTTTTTTTGTCCAAAATGCATTTTTGGAATAGTATTTTGATGGAGAATGCATCGTTAAAAAATGCGGAAAATTTTTGGATTTGCTCGTAATATTATTTTATTGAAACATAGTATGGTTAAAAATAAAAGAGAATAATGTATTTTGAAAATAATAGGGATCAAATAAGGGTTAAGCAGTTATTTTAAGTTAATCATACGTTGCTAATTTGGGAAGCAGGAGTTGGGAGCTCAAAAAGCAATTCCCAACGGATTCTAAGTTTAAATTAGGACCATTTACACCGTACCATTATATTCTGGATAGCAAGTGTGTCGAGAAATTAAATTATATATACATAGATAGCACGTTTTTGTGCACTAATAAGTGTGTGATCTGAAATTTCAATAAACTTGGAGGTACATGATTTTTGTACATAATTTTAACATGTTTGTCTGTTTTTATTTTTTATTTTTCTTCTTCCAATGAAAAACATTTCAAGTGTAATTTCTGTTGATTTTCTGTTGTTTTTTCCTGTAGCTATAGTGTTGTTCCTGAAATTTTTAGTCAACAAAACTGCACATGACTCCAAGTAGATCCATTTTATGAAAATTAGAAATTTGGTTTGATTAAATACAAAGGATTCACCATTTTTTGAACTTAAAAAGTACGGTTGGCTACTATCTTAATTATGACTGATACTTCTGTCAACTTAAAAGACATTTTAGCAAAATAAAAGTGTTGTATTACTGGAATTTGCTGAATTTTTTTGGTAATTATGCAAAGGGAATTTCTCAGTTCGGACCCGGCTTCGTGTTCACCTTTTGTCCCTTTATATAGTTTGATGGACTTGTGTGTGCCATCTTGGTCATATCAAGTAACGATTTCCCTAATTATGACCACACGTCATCATCCTTTCGAACGAATTTGATTGGTGGTGAGTTATGTAGCAGCTAGGTTATCATGATATGTAAATCCTAAACCTTGTCCTAAACAATCTTTTACCTTCTCGATTGGTTGGCTTGGAGGTGCTGTCAAGGAGGAGAACTTCATATGTCATGTCACGATGATGTTTCCATACAACGTTTTTTTATAGTCCAATTTCGACCTCAATAAAGGGGTTTTGGATCATGGTTCCTCAATTACTTGTTTGATTTCTTTGACATGAAAGCACTTTAACAATTAGAATCTTCAAATGATCATACGTGAATTTTAGATAGACAATAAGTACAAATGAACAAGTCGTCGTTTGATTTTGATTATTTGAGAATTACATCTTTCCCATATTTATTTTCAACTAAACATTAGAAAATCATTCATGCCTCGTATAATTATTTTTCACTTTTTAATCACACATTCAATAAAAAAATTATTTTTCCAATAATCAATCCTCAAAAGTCAAAATAAAACAAGCCCTGAATAATCGGACACTATATTCAATATAAGATTGTATTCTGTGTACAGAAAACAACATACCGAATAGATACAGAACACTCACAGCAAGGCAGGTGTGAATTTTTTTTTCAACATTTTACTCACATGGAGCGAGTGTTCTAGCAATTTTCTATGAACAATAATTCTGTATGTATAGAATTTCGGACAATGTTATAAGTAAAAAAAGTTTTCACACATTTTTTTGACATATAACACGTGAAAAACCCTTTCAACCATTCCCTGCACACACACAGGGAATTATTCATGATCAATATTAATTTTTACATACATCGAGGCGCAAACCAAACAGGGGCTTAATGCAAACTGCCCTGACCGATCTTGGCTCGCAAGTAAGATGTCTCTTGAAAGACACCGCATGTACAGTTTAGAGAATAGAGTCTAATATAGTAGCTTAGCACCATATAATGACGCGAATGTCGTAATCACTGTACTCTGATTAGTCACACGATAACAGATTGCTCTAGTAAGATGCAAATCAACTCCACCCCCCGCTCCCCATCCAATCAGATCAGATTGGTGTACGAATCACTGCTTTACTTTATCGAATCCCATCAGATTGTTTGCAACAGACTCCCAAGAAATCTAAAGAAAAACCATCCACAAATGTCTTTCTTTTGCGTGTTTGCATTGCATTGCCTTCACTTTTCAGAAAGGACATCTCTGGGAAAGAAAGACCTAACGGTGCCTGCAGTGAAAAGGTCAGTATCCAATACACACATATACATGTAACAAGGCCAAATCATCATCAACTTTGTGCATTTAAACCACATCTTTATGCTACATTGCCATATACTTTGACATAATTCTCTATATAATACCGCATAATATTTCATCATTTGACTGTTTTAAATACAGTCAATTTTTTCACCAAATCATCTATCATGATTATGTAAATTTCTTAAGGGAAAGTGGCAAAATCCTTAACCTCCTCTCTTCTCTTATCTGTTACCACTGTCAGATTTGTTGATCTTGTGTAGGGGTAATTAATGCTTAGCAACTTCGAATAACTCGCATTTACTCTGTTGTACTGCATACCAGAATCTCTGCTACAGTATCCCAAGATAATGAATGCACGCAATAATGATAATAATAAAGAATTTACATGAGATGATGGGGAAATCTTCAAGATGCCCACAAAAGAAACAGTAATTTCTATCCCAGAATAGAGAGTACAAGTAGCTAGAAAGACAAGAAATAAAGAGGTGATTAATACTAAAATTAATGTTATTTATAACTTCTACTATACACGATAATTAAGATCAGATTATGGGTTGAAAATGAGGCTTCCACATTTGCATTTCCAGCTCATGGGCTTGTAGTTGGAATGATCATCTGTTCTAGCATAGACAATGGCTGAATTCTTGATTCCGTTTCTTGTTTGGGGGTTTGTGGGCACCTGAATGGCTTCACATTGCGCACAAGAACTGCACCTCCTCTCGCACCGTGGCGGCCTCGAACCAATTTGTGCTGTCAATATTGCCTTCTCTTCGCTTACTGCCTACCCAATCAAACAATATTCAAGAATTCATTTTTTTTCAAGTTCATACACACAATAAACACAAATTGACGTAAAACAATTACCCAAATCTTACCTGGGAATTGTCGACCCTCTGTACTAATTTTCTACCTGTCAGCATGCAAAAAGAAACAAACTTTATCTTTTAATTTTCGTTAAGTAAAGAATTTTCGTGTTTAATTAATTTACCTTCTGCGCCATTGACTATTCTTAACTGGGATGAGCTCGAAATTAGGAGAAAGAGAAAAGAAATGGCAAAACGGCGAAGTCTATGGCCACACACAAGATTGTGACTGCAACCCATTTTCTGAGAAAGAAAGGCGGCTTATCTTGTGAAGGAAATACTTGTGCATAAGCTACAAAACTGTGTGGTGGCTGAGATGTGAATTATAGCAATGAAAATACTAGAGCAAAAGTGATTGACAAAATAATCATTTTACAAAATTGCCATGTTGTCAATATATGATCTTTTTAAAGGGGGATTGAGATGATTGAACATGGAAGGACAAAAGAGTATAGCAGAAGGCTAAAAGGCAAGAAGGGAAAAGAGCTCCAAAAAGGGAAAAAAACTGACATAGTTTTACGAGCCTTTTCAAACTACAATGACATATAATGGAAGAAAGAGAATACACCAAAAACTATAGGAATTAAACAAAAAAATATACAAGGGAAGGGGAAATGAGACAAGGGGCAAGGACAGCAAGAAGCCATAAAAATGCACCAGACGGATATATGAATATAGCTTGTTCATTTTTGGGTTTTCAATTTTTCCTCTTATATTTGCTTTGCCCGGTTCCGTTGAAGCATCCCTGCATATTCTGTGTAATTTCATTTCTTCTTATTAATTATTATGATTTTTTTCTTTTCGAATTTTCGAGATATGTAATGTAGCTATTTGTTCTTTATAAAATTCATGAGAAGTTTCTCTCAAATATTCTCTCTTTCTTGACATTGTAGAGTGAATCAACAAATTTGAATTTTTCGTGAAATTTTGTTCTTTTCTATAAGTTTCCACTACATCAATTTGATTGACATTTTTTTCATGAAAAATATTTTTCAATAGTTGGTCATGTGATCATATTTTCCCCAAAAACAAGAAAAAATAATTTCTGTATGGAGATAAGTTTTTATTTTCCATGCAATTCAAACATTTCAAAAACTCGACTTTACTCTCTCTTTCTCATCCACCCATCAACAAAAGATAAAAAAGTACAACAGTTTTTAAATTGAAAATTATCTCATTCAAAACATATTTAATCGACAATTTTCATGCAATTAAGTTATAAGTAATTTCATTGTCTAAAACTTATTTTCTTTCCATTTAAGTTCCACGCTTGCAATCAAATACACCAAATTATAAAAAAGTAGTATTTTGATGCACAATATCATTTGCAACAGCTTGAAGAAAAGTCCTCTTTCTCTAGCTTGCGAAGGCACGGGATCGAAACTTTTAAATGATATATATACACGCTTTCACAAACTAATCATAAATAGACCAAATCCGTGACAAGCAATTTCACGTCCACTACTTATTTCTATCTATTTATAAATTAAATTGTTTATAATTTTTTCTTAATTGGAGGCTAATTAATATTAATGGTGTATTTGAGCCACATTATTTTGAAAGAATGTATTCTGAAATCGTAGATTGATGGAGAATGTGTGGTTGAAAAAGAATGAAAAGTTATTGATGTGATGGAAAATATTATTTTATTAAATAATGTGTGGTTAAAAATGAGTAGAAGAATGAAAATGAAAATTTTATGTATACCAAACAAAGGATAACGATAACCGACACCTGATCCCCTGATCTTTGCCTTTATTGTGAAATCTCTCTCCTTGCTTTCATTTCGGTGCATAACCCCTCTACATGGCCCAAACCTTGCGAAATACCCCTACCTGGGTACCTCTCCATTTCGTTAGTTAAGCCATTAAGTGCATTAAATAGGGCCAAAATTAAAAATGATAATTGGCACATCACAGATCTGCCATGGATAAATGCAGTCCCATCGAGGAGGCGACAAGAAGTCCTACATCGGTGCCTGTTTCGTCGATGGTGGCATCATCGTAGGGTTTTAACAAGATAAAGAGATTTTAAATTTTATCTGGGACCTATTTGCACTTTTTGAACAAATTTGAGATTATGGCTACAATTAATTCTTTATTTTTTTTCTTCATAACTTTTTTGTTTGCTTAAAGAGGGGTAAATTCATGACTTTACAAGGTATTTATGGAAAAAAAAATGTGAAAATTCCGTAAAGTTTGAGTGACTTAGGTGGTTTTTTTTTTTACGCCAAAATCAAAAGTTATGAGGTAATACGAAAACTAGACAAACGTTAGGGGAATATTGTGTCAATTCCTATTTTTAATTTTTAGCCTTATTGATACACCAAATAGGTTAAACAAACAAAAATAGACGGTATAGGGTATTTCGCAAAGTTAGGATAATCTAAGGGATTTTGCACCAAAAAAAAAGTATATGGGGTCTTTCACAATAGAAACAAAGGTAAGGGGAATTCTGTACCAATTACTCTTAATTGTCAAAACGTGACAATTGAAATCAAATTATTCAAACTAGACTATCATTCTTTCTTACAAATGGAATTAACTGCTCATCGTTTTATACAAACACAAATTGAAGTTAGAATACATTACCGAGCAAAACCCGTCTTCTTCCATGTGAAACTCTGTGTTTATAGTCGAATGAACGTGTTATCTTTCACAAAAAGATATGTTGACTATATATTCTATAACTTTTCTTCTCTCGCATGTCTTCGATATAAAATAACTAACCTCATATAAGTGCGCTAGTGCTATTCATTTCCTCCCTTCTACTCGAACTCTATTTAAAACAATTCTAATACATTCGTGATCGACAAAGCTTAAATCATAATTTAAGTTTGTTAAACATTATTTTTATTTACACATTTTGTAAGATCTCCAATTTACTTAACTACTTATCTCCACATTTTTGTTTAGTGGCTCACAAAAAGTAATTAAGAACTCTAAGCAGAATCGAAGAGATTAGGCAATCTCGAATTGTTTGAAGGCCATTGAAGTATTGTTTTCTTTGTATTTCGTGCCTAAGGGAACACAATGTGAAGTCCTCTTCATGAAATAAAAGCAACAAAAAGAAACAACTATATCTTGATATAGATGTTGGTCTTGTAGATAGAGATTGTAATTCTAGAAAATATATTTGTTGTATTTTTCTTGTGTAGTAGTTTTATATTCGGCGAATCTCAGAATCGCACAAGACTCAGAGCTTATAAGCACTTAAAAAAACACTATCAAACAAATATAAGTCCCCGTTTGAGCCACGTTTTTTTTCATTCTCATTCTTCTACTCATTTTCAACTACATATTCTTCAATAAAAAAATATTTTTCATCACATCAATAATTGTTTCTTCTTTTTCAACCATATATTTCCCATCACATCAACGGTAAAAATGCATTCTTAGCCTCATAATGTGTATCAAATAAGGGCTAAATGCATGTATATCAGTGGGGCGAGTAGGTGGGTTTGAGGGAAATGGCCCAATTAAGCTATCAAAGCAAATCTGCCCACTAAAAGTGGCCGGACTATCGTAGAGATTTTGACGCGAACGGTACTGAAACCAGACACCAGATCTTGAGGCAAACGGTACTAAAAGTGGCTGGACTATCGAGAGATTTTGACGCAAACGGTACTTGAGCATTCTTTCTGATAATTACAGTTCTACCTTACTTTTTGTAGATCAGGTTAACGAAAGGGACATAGATATTACCCTTTGTCTATCATTCCAAAATGAACCATCACAAGTGACAAATTTTCAATTATTTTATCTCGATGCCACCATTGAGGATCTAGTAACTTAACTCGATTATCTCGTTCTGATACAATATGATGGAAGGTTTGAAATTGTCTCCTACTCTAATATGTTGATATTAAAAAATTAGTACACGAATTCATCACTAGACGAGATTATATTCAACAATTTTGTGTGGAATTAATGAATGGTACCTTGAATGGCATAGGTTAGTTTGGTACGTTTAGATGAGTGGCGTGTCTCACTCAACTCATGCACTAAATTTGATGTCTATTTAAAGTATTTCTTCTATGCATGCATAGCTGAAGTTGACATTATGTTTTCCACTTGTCCAAACACACTATTATTCAAATCCCAAGCCACTTAAACATGTACTAAAAAGAACTACAATGTAAGATTATTGAACATGATAGGGACATTGATCTTCATAATCAAATAAATGTTGTTAACTTGTGAAATTGAGTCCTAGTACTTTATTAGTTAATCGAGCATTCATAATCGCTTCCTACCAATCAGTTAGATTAGTTAGTTAACTTAGGTTGTTATTACCATCACCATCTCATCTATCTTAATAGTGTATTTATATTCGATTGGAATTAGATTAATTAATAACTAGGCTAGATACGTATTTCTCGTGGGATTGATAACTAACGTCCACTTTATTACAAGTTATATATGATGATATGTACACTTGTTGGATATTAAAATCAACCATACCCGTCGTCTTCCAAATGAATGAAATGCTACAAGTTGTACTACAATATAATCGTCAAATGGCATACCAACTTATTACTAGACATGTCATAAAAGTGTTAATCTAAACTCATAGTTATAACCCTCATTTTATTAGGATTTTTTTATTAGATATATAGATATGTATTTCAATGTTTGGGCTTATTTTTATAAATAATTAAACTTTGAATTGCTTCACACAAACCTCACTAAAATTTAAAATGCTGTTAAAATATAATTGAACTTTTTCAAAATGCTCTCCATCCATTACTCAATAGAATTCCGTTTGTTGGTGTGAATGGAATTGCCTAAGTGGTCCATGAAATTCACACGTGGCACAAATTTTTCGTCCAATTATCCCAATCAGTGATGGATTGAGACAATTTTAACAAACTTCGTTTCGATTTTTAAAATTTAGTGAGGTACATATGATGTGAACCAAAATTTTATTATTTTTAGAACAATTAACCCTGAAAAAACTATTAGAAAAACAAAAATAAAGTGAAAGTTTTTCTTCGTCGACAATCAGCGATCAAAGCACTGTTTGTAATGGCCGATGACATCACGAATAATATTATTTCAATAATCGATGACAGGTGAGCAATCAATAATTATTGATGATATTGTTGTTGATAATTCAGTACTAATCAACTGTAGTTAATAATTATGTCATCGATTAAAGTTTTTTATAATGTCAAGAATAATTCTTTTGTCTTCACACTTTTTATTTATTACACTACAATTTTAAATATTTTTTATTCACTGGAATGATCATGAGTAAAATGGCATAAACCACCCAGCGAATTAGACATTCTTTCTCTCTCATTTCTAGGTAGACCGTGCCGCATGTGCAGGACCACGTCGGCTCCGTACGTTTCTTTTTAGGTACACCACAAAATCATGACCTCACACACAAATCATCTCCAAAGATGCATGGTTATGGAATCGTCTATACAAAATAATCGTTCTTATTCTTTAATTATTTATTCAATATTATTAATTACCAACTCATTTTTTATAAGAAAAACAAGCGAAACATCTAACCATGATCTACTCGTCTAACGTTTGAATAGACTTTATTTTGAATAATTTAAAAATTGAAAGGGTTCGTTTAAACGGCGTTCAATATGGGCATCTAGAATAATAAATAGCATTTAACCATGACGTGACGGTGATAATATAATTATAATTAGACCATAAAAAAGGTGTAGTTTCCAGGCAAGTAAAATAATATGGAAAAAGAAAAATAAAGGGCGGTAAGTGGACCATGATAGATCCTTCTAATGATTCGGCGTTGGAAAGGTTTGTGACCAATCATGATAACGTGTCTATAAAGTAATTGTATCATTAGTGCTTATTTTCATGCCCAAACATTTTGACTTAGACATTAGTAGTTCATCTCACACATAATAGTAATTAAGGAATAGAACAATAAAAAACTTATTTGTGACATGTTGTGTAATATGATAATTAAGATTTAGGGCACGTTTGAACCCCATTTTTTTCGTGTAAATACATTTTAGAATAGCAGATTGATGAAAAATGTGTAGCTAAAAGAAATTTTTTTTTGAGTTGTGTGTAATATTATATTATTGAAAAATGTGTAATTGAAAAGAAGAGAGAAAAATGTATTCGGATAAAAATGGGCATCAAACAAGGTTTATGCTAATTCCATATTTAATGTGAATTAAAATTAGATTTTTAATAGAATTTGATAAAAATTAATGAAATATGCGATTAAAAAATTGTTAACTGTATTAAATATGTAGTTAAAATTAATTGTTGACAGATGTAATCAGATTTTCAAAACATGGGCTAAATATATTTAAGATTAGGATTAAGGTCAAGTTGGGGCAAATAATTTTTTTTATTTACCTAAAATATGTCAAAACCACGTGAACCATCAAGCAAAATGAAAATGCATAATTAAGGACTTTCTGTTTCTATTCTTACACCGTTCAGATAAAACTTAATTTTTTAATAAATTAGACAAAAATTGTGAATTCGATACCGTGTGGTTAAAATAAATTTGTATCAACTTTTTTTTATCGGAATCAAAGAGGAACTTTATCCGCACGCTACAATTAATACTTTCCCTCTCAAGAACAAATTGGAAAATCTAACAGAATCACGGACAAATAGACGTGAGCCAACGCTTTCACAACTGATAATTAAAGTAGAAATCGAACAAGAATTAAAAGATAATTCAAAGAATATCAAAGCAAATTAAAAAGCTATATGTACATTAGAACTAATTTATGTATATATATCCATTCAGAAAGATCACAAAAAAACACATTCAGAAATTTTTATAATTAGTATGCCCTTGACCAAATGAAAAAAAAAGGGATTATAATCTGCCCAGTGAAAGCTAAACTTAACAAGCAGCTGATTGATTGGTGCAAGGATTATAAAAGTGAGGCTTTGGGGCAATTGTGAAAGGGCTGTTGGACTTATTTTCACCCACGGCGGCGCCGCCAATCCTCTCACAGGAAGGACACATGGTAAGGGTGGCTGCCGGCAGCTGCATGTATAAGGGTTGGGATAGTTTTAGTGCCTTAAGTTCTTGTAACTCTTTCTGTAGCCTCCTGTTTTCTTCTGTTAGTGTTTCACAGCATTTCTTCAAGAATTCACAGTCCACTTCCGTTTGCTTCAGCTTTGTCCTGTATAAAAGATCATGGATTACTCAGATTAATTGCAATTATTTTAAGAAATGGTTTAAAGCACCCTGAAAAAAAAAATAAAAAAATAACTTGGTACTATAACGAAAGTCAATATTCGATTTTCTTTATTCTAATTTCTTGGTTTCTTAAAGATGGAATCTGTTCTATTTTTCTCATGATATTCAAACATATTATTGAAAAGGGGAAATTTTTGAATGCTTTCCATGGGTTGAAGATCATACCTCGCTCTCCTGTTCTGAAACCAAACCTCAACTTGTCGAGGCCTAAGCTTCAGGTCTCTTGCCAAGTCTTGCTTTTGTTTCTGAGAAACCCAAAGATTATAATCAGGCAATTACATATGATATACACAACTATATATATTTGCGTGTACGTAGAGAGAGAGAGAGAGATTACAGGATTGAGAGTACTGTGTTGCTTAAAGCTTTCTTCCAAAAGGGCAGACTGGGCTTTAGTGAGCCTAAGTTTCTTCCTTCCATTCGAGCCATCTTCATCTTCATCACTAACTCTTGATACAACTCTTTCTATTTCAATCTCTTCACTCCCAATCTCTCTCTCCCTCTTCACACTACAATTAGAAAAAGATGAAGCAGCACTATCTTGTCTATACAAATCAGCAGACGGATCATTAGAAACCTTGATATCAGAACCCACCTTCTTCACCATCTGAATCTGACCATAGGTTTCACCAGATAGACTCAAAGTCAATGAAGGCTCAGAATTTTTCCCATCGAACTTCTGGGATGATAATTTTTTTGACGACGTTCGTTCAACAGCAGATGAAAAATTACTCAAGCCTAAAACCAGGCTTGTGTTGCATAAATCATCAACACCCATTTACGTAAAACCGATTAAAAAAACTTGAAGCTTTTGGCACAAACGGAGGCTTTGTATATTTAAAAGTATATGTAGAGAGAAAGTCTTTTGATTTCTGTTTTTGTGTGAAAATGAAGAAAAACAGGAGAGTTTTGTAGAGGGACGGTGGGTGGGAGGCTACCTTGGACCGATTGACAATCAAATGAATGAATAATGAGTAGTTAAAAGAATGAAAAGTCTTGTCTTTTCCTTTTTCTTTCACACACACAACACACAAGGGTTGACCATTTGAACCCCACTAATTTTATCTTTAACCGAACCACACCACACCACACCACACCACACCACACCACACCCCCCAACCCACGTTTCTTTGGAATGTATCAGTGTAAAGCAATAATACGTGGATTCACATGGCAATGGGAGACACACATGAAGAGAATGATTCGTCTGCCATCTCTCTCGTCTCCCATTATCACACCAACTTTCACTGTTTCTTATCAGCACTAACTTTTTATCTTTCTCATATGATTCTTTTGGGCATTCATTTGAGTTTTCACCTATGTATTCATGTACCCATTTGCACCAATGATTAGCCCCAAAACCAGATATTAGGATGTGTTTGATTACATTTATTTTACATGAAACTGTCAAATTTTCACCCAAATTTCTACTTTTAGTGTTTGATTGTTATTTTTTTCCATTAAAAATATTTTTCAACTTTTGAAAATATATTTAATTTTTTTTTTTTTAAGAAAAATATTTTCTTTGAGGGAGTAAGCTTTTGTTTTCTTTAAAACAAGGAAAACGCACTCTTAATGTTATTTTATTTATGTATAAGTTCATATCTCCTGTCTCATATTACACCATGTTTGATCTAATGCGGATAGTTTTTCCTTCCCCCCCCCCCAAAGAATGGAATTGGAGGACAGAAGGTAATTGTCCACTGAAAAATGTTGGTAACATGGGATAGGGATATTGTTTTCTTGTTTGTTGTGTGGGAAAGATAAAAAAGGAAAGGGAAAAGTAGGCTAAAGACACTACGGAGAGGGGGGGAGGAGGGTGGATGGAGATTATAATAGGATCTTTGCCTAACTAGAAAGTTGATAGGGCGTGTTTGGGACCTACAAATCTGTAGGCTTATGAAAACATTGAATAATGATTGTCGGCTTTTGCTGATGAGGAGTTAGGTCACCAAAGATGCATGATTAATTCAAGGCAAGCAATGTGCACTTTCTCATTTTTTATGGAATCCCTTCTTAATAATAAAGTTGTAATTAATGTTGTGATGGGAAGAATTAGATTATCACAATTTAAAATGCACACGACACGATCAAATTAACAAGATCGAATAATAACATAAACATATAGTTTTTTCTTAATTTTATTCTATCTTGTCTAATCTAACTATCAAGCTCTAACATGGTACAAAATTATGTCATTCGATAACCAAAACCTTTGTCTTGTTCCATAAGGAACTAGATTAACATTGACTTTGCACATATTTTTCCTCAATCCTGCTTCAACATGACATCGAAGATTTGAATATATTATAGAAAAATGAGTAAGATCGAATCACCCCAACTTGCACATTATGGGGTGATTAGGAATAATTACAAATCCATGATACTGATTATCTTCTGATCTAATTAATTAATGAATCTCCAAATCTCATCCAATCAATAAAATAGCAAGTGGATGTCCTTAGGTAATCCAAACTCCTTTATTGCCCGTGTGCACAAAAGTCGCCAACGCTATCTTGGTGGCCCTCTTAGTATCATTATTATTAGCCGTTGTTAATGCAATTATAAGTGTAAAGAAAGAGAAATTATTTATACTAGTGTCGGCGGTATGTCACTGCACAAGTCATTATTCATAGGAGTGTCACGCTAGTATTTAAATGAAAAATACACTTATTTTCATGCGAATCTATCTGTACTGGTATATAAATGAAAAAATAAAATAAAAATATGCTTTACTTATAATTGATCTATATCTTTTAATCTAATAGTCAACGTAAGTTATGTACTAGTCATGAATAGTTTATTAAACAACGCTAACACGATAAAAGATATTTACGTACATAACAAAAATATTGATAGATTATTCTATTGTTGATATGTAAAGTTAATCCTCTATAAATTAATAGAGTTGGGACCAATGAAAAAACTATTAATTCAGCAAAAATTAATTAATCGAGAAATTAATAACTTAGTAATTTGTCAAAATGTTCCTTATTTTCGTAAACATCGTGTATTTGATTTAGTTTCTCATTTTAAAAACTAACAATTCTATGTATTTATTTTAACCAAATAAAACTCGTGAATATACTAAAATTTTCCAAAAAGAAATTCTACATTATACCATTTTATGAACATTCAACCTAGTGGTAGCAATCGAGCCGAGCGGCTCGTCGGCTCGACCGCTCGGCTCGTACTGTAGTAGCCCACGAGCCGCTCGGTCTCGAAAAAAAATGGAAACGAGTACGAGCCGAGCGGGCCGGCTCCGCTCGTCAAGTCGGCGAGCAGCTCGCCGAGCCCACCTACAAATCTGTAGGCTTATGAAAACATTCAATAATGATTGTCGGGTTTTGCTGATGAGAAGTTAGGTCACCAAAGATGCATGATTAATTCAAGGCAACCAACATGCACTTTCTCATTTTTTATGGAACTCCATCTTATTAATTATTAATAATATAGAAAAAATTGTCATAACTACTCGGGGATTTGATAACACTGAACGTTAAATGTTAGCAAAAACTAATGAACCTAATTACTAGTGTAGAAGGGTCAGTTTTGTAGAACTTCTGCTTTTGTTTATCAATTTTTTTTAGAAAGCTATCTAAGATCGACATTCTCTAAAAACTCTTCTACCTAAACAAAGTACTTCTAAAAAACTATTCAATCATGCACTATACTTCTTAGGGCTCGTTTGACAAGACTCGAAAGTGTTTAATGGGCCATAAATCCAATTTCGTAAGTAATTCTTTTAATGGTATAGAAGTCTGTAATATTATATGGGAATAAACACATATTTACTCCTCATCTCTTTTAAAAAAGATTGTACGAAATTTTATAAATTATATTCCAACGTTCTTTAATTTCGCCAAATATTCTATTCGTGAGGGAATGATGAGTTCAAAATAAAGTTAAATTCTTTAAAAATTATGTCATCCAAGTACCAAAATCTTTGTCTTCTATCAAAAGCAAACAGATTAGCATCGACTTTGCACCTAACTTTTTTCAATCCTACTTCCAACACATTTAAGATTTAAATATATTTATTGAAAAATAAATAAGATGGAATCCGTCCCAACTAGCACATTATCGGGTGATTAGGAATAATTACAAATCCATGATACTGATTATCCTCTAATCTAATTAATTAATGAATCTCCAAATCTCTTCCAATCAAGAAAATAGCAAGTGGATGTCCTTAGGTAATCCAAACTCCTTTATAGCCCGTGTGCACAAAAGTCGCCAACCCTATCCAGGTGAGGTGGTCCTCTTAGCATCATTGTAAACAGTTATTAATGCAATTCTGTGTGTCGAAAAGAGAAATTGTTCATACTAGTGTCGGCGGTATGTCACTGTACAGTAAATGAAAATGATACTATTATTCTGGAGCAATCCTATTTGTATGTGTACAAATTCGTATACGGATTCATGATCTGGATAAGATTAATTGACTTATTTTATTTCATTTTATCTTTTTTTTCGTCTCTCTCTCTCTTTCATATCATCAGTATATGAATCAATCTATACACAAATCAATTAAATAGTATGATCAACAGATTTTGACCTACTCTCATTCACGAATAAAGCTTCTACACGCCTAAAGAAATAGTTATGTCCAAGTGCCCTTCTATGACAATGGAGTGGTGATAGCGAGCACTTCGATGATCAGCAATGAGAATTGTGAAGTTTTAGGCGATTCATTATTACGAGGACCTTAAACGTAATTTTATTCCAAGCGTAGAAATAACGAAACATTTAAATAAGATATTTATTTTTTAAATGAAAATTTGGACCAAATGAGTATTTATTGGAGGATCGAGAATTATCCTATTAATATTGGACTCATTTCGAAACTCGTAATAAATGATATGTTATGGACTTAAGAAAAAAGTTAATTTGATTAAACTGAATTGTAGTTATAACTCATTAAAATACTTAATGTGCAATATTAGTTTCCAAATTAAACCATATTACCATGATAATATTCGGCTCATTTTGTAGCTCCTAATTAATTATGCATATTAAACTCGAAAAAAAATATTTTGAGTAAGCTCGAATTAAGTTAGAATCAATAAAAAAAATTTAATAGTTGGTTGAATTTTTAATTAATTCATCTTTTAGTTTCCATGTAATTTCTTCCATCTTGAGGCCCCTTAGGATTACATGCCCTAGACTTGGGCATATGGTCGACTCTAATGGTCAAATCAATCAACTTATATATTTGAATGTGGGATGAGCAGTGACGAGAGCCACAAGAATGTATATTATAACTGAGTGTTAATAAAATACCAAGCTAAGTTACTATTGAAAGTGTAAATTAGCATTATCGGTGAATGACACCAAATATGAGCTTTTATAGCAGAAGTAGATAGGTAGTTATCATTGGATGGACTTATCTCAACGGTCAATCTGTCGTCTCATAGATGTTATCTATGCAATCTTAAGTTGAGGTTGCATTAAATGATTCTGAAAAATTAGCATCATATAGTTTAGGCCTGACATCTACAAAGTAGATTGAAAAGTTGATGAGGCACGTCTGCTGCAGAGATGAAGATCAATCAATCATTTGAAATATCCTTTGAATGAGGCGAGTTGTGGAAAATGCTCAGCGGAATTAAGACTTGTATACATAAGTTGTAGTAGATCGTGGTACCTAACTTTGGACATAGAGGTTTAGCCTCTACATGTCACTTCGGCTAGAGTGATGGGATCACTTCTACTTCCTTTAGTTAATGGCCTCGGTTAGATCGGATAAGAAAGCAATGTGGAGTGCTGACTTTAGGTGATTTCTTGCTACTTTTTAGGCCGCTGTCATGTGACAAAAAATAAGGTCATCGTAGGACGAGGTATAACATACTTATTTCCATAATATTTTTTTTCCAACAGTTGTTGGTATTAACATATTACTAACTTTAATTAATATCTTCTTTTTTATTATAAAACTAATAAATATCTTATTACGAACCTCCTAGAGCCGAAAATTAATCGGCAATATAATTGATGCAAGAAGTTGCATAATTAACGAGAGAAATAGTAGATATTAATGGGAGAAATTGAGACGTGTCATTTGAATTGGGACAAGAAGGGCCCACAAATGATATGGTTTGATGGACATTTGATTCCGTTGAGAATTGATGGCGATGTTATCTGCGTATAAGTTGGCCATAATGGAGGGCAGAATTTGTGGTGGATAAGGTTTCATGTTGTCCGTTGTTAGTTCCTGTCTTTGCGCTTAGCCGACCAATGTTGCCATCTTCAGATATCAGACACACTTCATATAATTTGTGCCATCTTTATGTATTTTCAACTTTTTCTCTTTAAACCACCCACCCATGCCCTCCAAAAAATTTTAAAATAAGGCTCAAAATGTATTTTCATTTTGAAGTAGGCATCAATCACTATGCCACTTGTATCTCCAATAAACCACTCATTACTTGACCAATTATCATTGTTAATCCTCTCATATTATTGATGCTACTGTTTAATTATCGTGTTGTATCACAATATGAATAGATTTACCAATGTTTTAAAATCGAACCCATCCAATCGATTCAACCAGGAATCGGGGACAAAACCGGTCCGATTATGTTTATAAACCCTTAAATTAAAAATTCGTCCCAAATTCTATTTAATCAGTTGATTTTTTGAAAATTCGTGACACGTTCCCTGTTTAACTTGTTCAACATATATGAATGTATATTTTTCAAAATTTTTAAATGTATATTTTTTTAAATTTTTGTAAATGTATATTTTTAAATTTTTTTAAAAATTATCGGTTCGATACCGATTCAACCTTTTGAGCCTGACCTTTTCACTTTTTCAGGTTGATGGTCGGATCGATATTTAAAAATTGTCAGGATATTAACAAATTTAGTAATATATAGCCCCTGTTTGAGATCCTTTTTTTTTCTCATTCTATTTGTCATTCTTTATTTCAACCGTACATTCTTTCAATAAAATAATATTACACATAAACTCAAAAATTCTCCTTAATTTTTAACCACACAATCTTCCATCAATCACAATTAAAAAAAAAAAAAAAAATTCACCCAAAATGGGTGTCAAACAAGGACATACTATTCTCTCCTCCTTCTTGAACCTCAGCCATAAAGGGAGACCCCACGAAGGAGCACAATCCAACTGCACTCCTAAAGACAATAAAGCAACCCTAAATTAGTGACACACGAAAGGGAAAATCAAGTAGCTGACCTTATTATCAACTTACGAAAATCCTTCATCCACTCAGAAATGGCAGGGAAGTTTTCACCATCGAAAGACTAGTCACTTTAACCTACCTTCCTAACTTTAGTTTCCTATAACCCTTCCCTCAACACGTGGCCTTATTTTTCTAACTCTCTTTCAATCTGCTTGGCTTTGGGAGATTTGGTTGGTAGAGACGTCGACGAGATTGGGTCGA
>CAIGRB010009244.1:75177-95738 GCA_903798255.1 Fraxinus quadrangulata
AAATACACTTTTTTTTAAAAAAAAAAAAAAATTGCTTATAAAGTAGAAGTACTACTAGTAATATAAAAATTCACTTGTAAAATATGAAAAATTACTATAAGTAGAAGAATAAAAAATTTACTTACAAGTAAAAAATTATCTGTAATATAATTTTTTAATTATAAGTAAATAAATTAGTATTTAAGTTAAAAATTAACTTATATGTAAAAAAAATACTTATAAGTAAAATATTACTTTTGAGTAAAAAACTTCATTTAAAAAATTATAAATTTAAAATTTAATTAAGGGACAAATATACAATTTTATTCTTTAAAAAAAATTTAAGAATCATTGAAACTGAATGATAAACTCTCAAGTATGAGTTGGACTGTTTTAAAAATGCTACTAAAAATTATCTAAAATCAAATTTCTGATAAACGCTCAAAATTGATAATTTAAAAAACCTTTATAATTGATATCCCAAAACTCCCAAGCAAGCCCTTAAATTATTAAGAAAAGATTGTATCTTTCTGAGGGCTTGTTTAAACCTCATCTTTGTCAAAAAAATGCATTTTTGAATAGTGTATTGATGAAAAATGTGTAGCTAAAAAATAAGAAAGTTTTAGATTTACGTGTAATATTATTTTATTGAAGAATATGTAATTAAAATATGATCAAAACACTATTCAAGAATACACTTTTTTTTTCCTCGAAAAATGGGGTTCAAACAAGAGCTGAATAAGTTAAAACAATCTTAATCAATCTAGATGCTACTTGATCACCTTTGCTTGCCAAAAATGGAAGAAAAAGATTTAAGGAAAAAAAGAATATTTAAGCTGAGTATACTAGTTGCTTTATGATGAAGAGATCAACACAATACTTGATGGACCATCAAAGCCTAAACAGCGTACGACGAAGATGAAGCCCGTGTCGTGGTTTCTTGAGGAATAATGGGCTTGAAAGAGTATAACTATTTCATGTATAAATCCTGTCATCTTCATTCTATTCTATATTTGCACTGTTTCTTTCTTTGGGCCATTTCTCTTTCTTAGAGGAAAAAAAAATGGTTTGGATCCATTTTCCCTTCCAATAAGCAATTATGATCGTTGATTGAACATTTTTCTGAGTTGTTTGCATTAGAGCCAAGATTATTACTAGTTTACTAAAACATTCATCGGTTGGGTATGTGATGCGAACCCCGTAGTAACGGTGACTACGAAACCCACAACTAGATTGATGCGGAACCCAAGAACGTCAATTAAATCCGATTTTGGATTTGAACCCAACAAGGTGAACCAAAAAATTCAACTATAACGACGATGCGTTGAACCCCTTGATTACACAATGAAGAACCCACGATCCGATATTTGAACGTCACAAGATTTAGATTTTGATAAGTTCGATTGATTGTTCAATGGAAGAACAAGGAAATCAATAGCCTCTCAATTAATAATTTATCAAACGTTTTCTAACAATGAATGTTTTTTGTATTTATATCAAACCCTAAAAATTAGGTAAGAAACGTGCATAATCTCATAAATAAGGTAGGAAATTGACTAAAAATAGAATTATAGTAAAATAAAGAAATTCCCGAAAAATTAAACTAGTCGGGCGCGGGGCGCCAATACCCGCTATAATATCTGGTGAAAATGGGCGCGGGGGCGCCACCTCTGGCTATCTTCCAGGTTCAGCTGCTTGAATCAAGTTCATTCATCTCGATTCCGACCTCGACCCCAACATGGAACTTGCTCCAATCTTTGTCACGATAGCATATCGTCAACTGTAACTTGAATAAGCAATGTCATCGCTTCTTTCACCTGCTTTGCCCTCAATCGAGTCATCGATCCTTCTCCCACTAGCAATGGATCATTCCTTGAACTGATCCTTGACTCCTTCTCATCGTACTCCGAGCCCTCATCTGCTTGACGTCTATCCCGGATCATATCAATATGTAGTTAAAATCGAGCTGAAGTATATAGTTTAAAATCCTAGAATAAGGAAACAAAACCCAGATTTCATAGAAATAAGAAGCATCAATCTATAGCAAAACCTCTAATAAATAATAATATTAGATTGTGTGAATGCCAATGTTACAAAAATGTGATAGTTGTTGAGCACCTTCTAAATTGTCCAAGTAAAAATAGTACGATGATAAAATAACTTACCGACAAGAGGTACTAAATATGCTCAACGATGATGATCATGGTTTAAATGATACATGTGCTTTTGTTGGTTACGTAGTTATTGCAACCAATACTGGTATTACTACCATTTGAGGCACTAAGCCACAAATCACCACACAGTGTACCAATCTATTTCCTTGATTGTTTGCTTTTTTATCTTAACAAGAAGAGAGAAATCCATAAAATTCTAGGCATAAGATGCCAAGAGGAATATGTATAAATGTCTGAAGATGCAATATGTTATAAACCTCGTAACATCGGGTTCATTGGCTTGCCAAAATTGAAAATAGAAGATATAAGCTGAGTATAATGGAACATCGAAGTCAATGTTTTCATGGAATTGCCACTAGGAGCAAGGGACGAAAATGAAGCAAATGTCGTGCTTTCTTGAAGAATCCTTTGGGCTTGTAAGTTGGGGTACCATTATTTTCTGTATACTAGTCGTATGCCTGTACAATGTACGGACTTTTGTATTTTTAAGGTAATATTAGTGTATTAAATATTAAAAGAAAGTTAAATTATTGTGAAAATTCAATAAGTTTTTATCTAACATAATAATGCACGGTCATAGAACATTTATCCATATATATGTCATTGTCTTCTCATTACAGTTTTTATATATAATCAGATTATTTATTAAAGTTCACATGAATAAAAAGAAAAAACTTAACTTTTGGAAAAAAAATAAAAATGTAATCATAATACTCTTCAAATGTGTCTTCTTTGTCTGCAATTAAGAAAGCTCAAAATCCCTCTAATGAAAGAAATAACACAACCTCAGACAAAAAACAAAAACTTGTAAAATCCAGTCATCAAATGCAATTCTTCATGCTAAAGTATTTAAGCAAAATTCAGTTCACAAAAAGTATAAATAAACAATAGATGACATGTAATAATCATATAGCTGAATGTACAAATGAACATATGTGAATAAGATTCAACAGGTCCAAATGGATATCAAAGTCCAAATTTACAATATAGGCGAAACAAAACCTTAGACACACATCGGAGCACAAAATAACTGTAAACAAAAAAAGCTCTGCACCAAACCTCCATGAGTAGTAAGATCAGTAAAATACAGAGGAAAATAACAAACTTCCATCACAAATAGCAAGAAGAATGCAAGGTATATGCAAACCTTCATATACGTAGTTTTAGATATGAAGATAGATCAACGAAAAGACAAAATTAAACTACAAAAAAGAAACCCACATCGTTTCCGAACTCTAATTTTTGCCAACCTTGTAAAATCAGTTACAACAGAGCTTGATTAAATGTAACCAAAACAGAACACACAAAACTTGAGACCAGAATTGAATGTAAGAAAAATTAAGCAAATAGAAATAAAGTAGAAGAAATAGAACAAACATACAAAAGAGAAGACGCAAAATGAAGAAAACAAAATATATCAACAAATTTGCTTAACCTCAAACACAACAACAAAATCGAGCATACATGAGATTTTCAAACAGGAAAATGGACTCCAGCGCGGACGTGGAAAAATATTTTTATTTTTAAAAGTGACAAAACGGCAAATAGCTCCTTAATCTATTTTTGACATTATTGTTAGTGGATAAAAATGAATTTTTTATTGGTGAAAAATATAATTATATGGAACGCTAAACTTGTTTGGGAAAATAGATTAGTTACACATATTATTAACAAGGAAACAATTTAAAACTAATACTAACATTAACAGTAATCCAACATTTTTAAAAAAAAATGCGATGTGCCACACTCCGCGCTATTGAGAGGAATTTTTTTTTCCTTCACACTTTTCTTCACACTTTGCACTGTGCGGAGGAAATTTTTTTTTTGTTGGCAGATGGAACTCCGATTCCATTACTTAACAAGGAAACAGTTTTTTAAAAAAACATGCGCTGCGTGGACATCGGTGTGCGGACACCAGATGGATACAAGCATCTGGTTCCATCTGGCGTTCGCAGTGTGCGGACACCAACGCCTGGTGTCCCACAGCGTGGACACCACACTTCGCGCTATGCGGAGGAATTTTTTTTTCCTTTACACTTTTCTTCGCACTCTGCACAGTTCGGAGTCACAGTGTGACGCAGAGGAATTTTTTTTTTTTTTTTTTTTGTCAGATGAAACTCCAGTTTCATTACTTCCAGCTAACACAGGCACCTCTGCCAGAGTAAATGTCCAGTTTTCACAACCTATCAAAAACCTAACCCAATGGAGACCACACCACTACAATGACATATTCCACAACATTTTAGACAAAAATAATTGAGTAGATGAAAGAAGACACTTTCTTGTATCACAAAGTGGAGGTCTTTCCAACTTCTTCTCTCATAGTTGAGCCATTTCAAATAACTCCTCTAAAACTAACTGCAATAAATGAATTATCCACAAATCAACTAGAACTCCAAATAAAGTAAATTAATTTCACATTTAATTTTCTTCATTTTTATATCTCTGCTTTGCTGTAAATTGCAGCTAACACAAGTTTATTTGAGCTCCGACTTTGACATCCCAAGAAGGTAAACTCTGATTCAAAAAATCATAAATGAAACACTTTGTGACAATCAAAAGCATCAAAGAAAGTCGGCTACGTTTCTTCCAAGTATTATCATATTAACGAAAAAGCAACACCCTTCAGAAGAAATGGCTATTAGCTATAATGATTACATTGAAACATATAACTCATTTACAATGAGATTGTTGGCCTGAAGATTGAGATTCCAGTAAATATTTTTAGCTATATTCTAGGCTAGCAAATTGATATCCGAGTGAATATTTTTTTTTATCTATATATGTATTTACAATATTTCCATTTCGTCGCATTAGTTTCACCATTTCAAATTAAAGAAAACAAATATAAGCAACCCTATCTTTCAGACACAACAATCGACCAAAGATTGATTCAAATCGAGTAGAAGCTCTAATAAAATCCACAAAATTAACTTTCCAGAATTTCTCAACTAATTCCCTGAAACTTACCGGACAGTGAACACCTCAGCGGCTAAAAAATGGTTATCATGATTTTCAACAAAACACGGAGAAGCACCAACGCCACCATGTTGCTGGCCACCGTCAGAAACTCTTTTATCTTCGACAATTGCCGTCAGACCCATGTCGAAATCGCGTGGATTGGCCTCCTCAGTGAATATATTTACATGCGAAAAACATCAATTTCATCGACGACTCAACAAATTCACATTCTGGCTAGAAGGTTAACGGATGTTATAATTCAATACTAAATCGTACCTTTGAGACTCGAGTCTTTTACAGTTTTCGAATTTCTCACCGCAAGCATAGAAAGATTGTGAGGATTTTGTATAAAATTTCTGAAATCTGTATGAAAAATCAAGATTCTTAGACTCAAAAAATCAATTCAAAACGAAAATAGGTCTTCTTTTGGGTTGTAAGGGTTGGTACAAAACCGAGAGAAAATAATCTTAGTTACATCTGTATCAATACCATAATCATTTGCACTGAAATCACAATAGAAATTAGAATGTCAAGAGTTTCAAAATGAATTAATACATACCATTTGAAATTTTCATGCTATTTATATTGCATCAGAATTGATCTTACCATTGGTGATGTGGTAGCATGTGGTGTAATGATTTAACCTCTATGCCTAAATCGTTAACTTACGTACTGTTCACTCTAGGAGAGCCTGAGTCCATTTTACTCTTTACAGATTTCTGTGGTGTCCTCAGGATTCAAACCATTGACCTCATTCTTAAGGGAAAGGTTAAGGGTTCGAATTTTAGAGACGCAACAGAAATTTGTGAGGAGCAAGATGGACTCAAACTCTTAGGACAGTACGTAAGTTAACGATTTAAATATAAAAATCGGGTCATTACATATGATGTTGCCACATCACCGATAGAGTCTAAAATACCGGTGATGTGGATGTGGATGTATTGCCACATCACCAGTAGACAACATATTTCTTACCCGCAATAAAGGAAATTCGAGTACAAAGTAGGAAAGTGTTAACACATTTTATATTTGTTTCCTCAACACTTAGATTTATACAAGAAAATAAGTTAGTTAACACCCATGGCTGCTCGGGTTTGTTGAACACCAATCAGCTAAGGCCAACAAGCTAACCACCCACTATAGTTAAGAAAAATGTACACAAAGTCTTGCATTTTTGTCCACTAGAAGCTTGCACATAAATGCATGTTAGTTATTTCCCTCAACATGCCTCAACTGTCCTACTAGCTTAGTTCACTGCACCAGGGATAGATCTAGGATCGAACTAAAAATAAATTTCAAGTTGGACTAATATGTTAAAAAAAAGTAGCCTAGTCCAATCCCCACTACATCCGCCCCTATGATGTACCTAACACACTTTTTGTGTCTGCCTGCTTGTGTGCAAACATTTTTCCCCTAAGATGAGGATAATTTTGCTCATGCAATGCTGTCATCAAGTAAATTAGCATTGATGCTACTGTTATCTCACAAATGCATCCACCACTAGCACATTCGTCCAATACTAACATTTTGTCTGCTTTTCCCTACCAAATATGCACATCACCCGCACATGTCAAGTAAATCCGAACACGACATTGACATGTTCAAGGCAGCACTTGTTCCGTATCCATTCCACTAGAAAAGGGTATAACGATAACCTTCAAATAATTTAATGGTTTTTTTTAGGATTGAATAAAAAACTTTCGAAGTCCACGACATTTGTGTTGAGGACATATGTAAGTGTCCAATAACATTTGTTTTCGCCAGAAAGCAATTCGAACAACTAGGAGGCCTTAAGTAAAATTGACGAGGTGTAGATCACCTCATGATTGGATTGTAAAGTATTATGCTAGAATCGTGCTTCTTCAAGGACAATAAAATCCATTTTCTCTCCACAATATTGAGATTTTTTTTAAAAAACTTTAGAAACCTTAAAATAATAGGGATAATTGCAGCATCAATCCTAAACATATCATTTTTTTTTGCATACTTTACCTTAACTTTCACTTTGTGCCACCCACAGTCCCAAACATTTCAAAAATTAACGCATGTGGTCCAAATGGATGATTTCAATTAGTTTGACCGTTAGTTGACCCAATAAATTGACTGGCAAATTTTAAAATGGGTAAAATAGTAATTTTGAATTAAAATTAAAAAACTAAATAACAAAGGAAAAAAATAAAAAGCAAATCGATGCTATATTTCTCTAGAATATTGTTTTAAATAGTCATGCTTCACTAAAAGCTAATACATAATATATTTTTTCTGAAATATTGTATAGACAAAATTGTGCTTTCATAATATATTTTTTCTGAAATATTGTATAGACAAAATTGTGCTTTCAAAAGAGCAATAATAAAATATTCTTATAAAATATGGATATGTATAAAATTTTAAAAATAACAAAACAATATTCTTTTTGAATATTTATGAAATATTTAGTTATGCTTCGAGCATAAACTTAGTCAAGTATTATTATATATCACAATATTCTTTTACAATATTGAAATTCATGATGTTATATACTTGTTTGAGAATATTAATATAACAGTTTCTAAAATAATAATATATAATTAGTCTTCAAGAACAAAATGATATGTTTTCTAAAATATCAATATATACAAATTTAATGTTTATCCGGGAGCAATAACACAATATTTTCATAGTAATTGATATTTATGAAGTTATTTTTCGGGAACAATAATATATTATTCTCCTATAAATATTTATAAAGTCGTTATTCGGGAATAATAATACATTATTCTCCTAGAATATTGATTTGCATAAAATTATAACTTTTCAGGAGCAACAAAATAAAATTCTTCTAAATATTATTAATTAAGAATAATCTAATTTTCTTTTTTAATATTGATTTTAAATTTATATTCTTCCAATAGTAATATTTTTCAAGAGTATTAGAGTTGTATTCTTTAGAAGCATTGATGCAATATTCTTGTAGAATATTTATTTGTACATATTTGTGACTCATCAAAAATAAAATAAAAATATTTTTTTCACGACAATATTAATATTTTAAAATTATGTTCGGAAGGAGCAATAGTTAGATCAAATAATTTAAAAGGCAAGATTTAAATTAAGAGAAACTTTATAAATCAGTGATATACTTCAAATATTACAAATAAGTGATATACATATTTAGAAAACTTCGAGAATACAATTTAGAAATATTGAATGAAAAATATGGTGATATTTAATACAATCTTATTAATAAGACAATCATGTTAATGTTAAGAAATATAGGGTTATTTTTGTTTTATTATTTATTAAGGGTATAATAGTCTTTTTAGTTTCATTTGTGTAACCTATATATAATCTCTTTGTATTTAGATTAAATTATCTTTTTATATTCAATTGTATTATGCAGAATCAATGAAACCCTAGTATTCTCTTTTTTTTTTCTTTGGATTGTTTAATATGGTATCAGAGTTAAGTTTCATAGGACAAGGCTTAATCTCAAACACAGCTTTAACGGATCCAACTATTTCGAGAGGGTTTTCATTTACTTTCTGCAATTTGGTATTTCGCTTTTCTTTCTTTTACGATCTGATTTTCTTTATTTCTTTTTTATTATGGCTACTGAAAGAGACGATTCGCTTCTGTCTGTCAGTATGAGGTTAGATGTAAAGAATTATTCATATTGGAGTTATGTGATAGGAAATTTTCTTAAGGGTAAAAAGATATGGGGATATGTTAGTGGAACTTCTGTGAAACTTAAGGATACTGATGAGGGTTATCCTGGTTTGATAGGTGCTTGGGAAACAAAAATGCAAAAATTATTACTTGGATTAACAATTTTGTTGAGCATTCTATAGGTAGAGAGTTGGCGAAATATGAGACAACAAATTAGGTTTGGGATCATCTGCAAATGTTATTCACTCAGCCAAATTTTGCAAAGCAATATCAATTGGAGAATGACATACGAGCTCTTCAGCAGAAGAATATGAGTGTTCAAGAGTTTTATTCTGCTATGATAAATATTTGAGATCAATTGGCTCTTACAAAATTGGTAAAATTAAAGGCATGTGCTGCCTATATTGCTCGTAGAGAGCAGCAACGGTTGGTACAGTTTCTAACAGCACTTCGCAGTGATTTTGAAGGACTTAGAGGTTCAATTTTGCATCGTTCTCCACTTCCTTCTGTTGACTTGGCTGTCAGTGAGTTATTTGCTGAAGAAATACGTCTTAAGTCTTATTCTGAAAAGGAAATTCTTTCTACTTCTAATCCTTATGTGTTCGCAGTACCTTCTAAGTCACTATCTAATAATCAGAATAAGTTTTACGTAAGGGCTGCATCCGACGAGTGCAGTTTGTGTAAGCAGAAAGGTCATTGAAATGCTTAGTGTCCTAAGTTGAGACAACATAATCAATCGCAGCAGCAATCTCAAGCTTGGAAACCTGACAACCAGTCACAATCGAATGCTCATAGACCACATCGGGGTTATAGACCACCACAATCTAATACTGCAGTAGTTTCATCAGGTACTTTCACTGATCCTAGTACTCTGATTGAGCAATTTCAGAAGTTTCTCTCCTTACAGCCACAAGCTATGTCTGCTTCTTCTTCCGTAGGTCAGTTGCATCATAGTTCTTCAGGTATGTCAAATTCTGTATAAGTCTTGGATTCTGGTGCTCATATGTCACCAGATTCTTCATCTTTTGCTTCTGTATCTCATTCGTCTTCTATTCCTTCGTGACTGCTGATGTCATTCCTATACCTTTAGCAGGTGTTGGTTCTGTTGTCACACACTTCACTTGTTTGGTTCTGTTGTCACACACTTCACTTGTCTCTCCCTAATATTTATCATATTCCAAAACTCACATTAAATATTGCTTCTGTTGGTCAGTTATGCTATTCTGGTAATTCAGTCACATTTTCTTCTTCTTCTTGTTATATGCAGGATCTGCGGTCTCAGAGCTGATTGGGACATGCCATAGAAAAGGAAGACTATATATTTTAGATGAGTTAAAAATGACAGTTGATGCTGCTGCTACTAGTGTTGATTTGTCTTCTTTTCGTTTGAGTCATTCTTCTTCTAATTTTTATTTATGGCATTCTCGTTTAGGTCATGTTTCGTCTTTTCGTTTGAGATTTTTGGCTTCTACAGGGGCTTTAGAAAATTTACAACCTTGTGATATTTCTGTAATGACTGTAAACTGGTAAAAATTTCAACTTTACCTTTTAGTCGAAGTATTTCTGTTTCTTCCTTTCCATTTGATTTAATTCATTCTAATGTATGGGGGTCTTCTCCTATTGCCACAAAATGAGGGTCTCGATATTATGTTTCTTTTATTGATGATCATACTCATTATTGTTGGGTTTATTTAATGAAATATCGTTCTGAATTTTTTGAGATATACACAGTCTTTCGTGCTCTTGTCCAAACTCATCATTCTGCATGTATTGATACTTTACTCTCCGACACACCTGAAGCTCCCTCTTTTCCTATGGTCCCTCAAGCTTCGTCTGAGAGAGTGGATCCACCTCTATGTCAATCCATACGCATTCGTAAGTCTACAAAGTTACTATATTTTGCTTATTCTTGTTATTCTTTATCTTTTACTTTCTTTTTAGCTTCTATTCGTTGTCTCTCTGAGCACTCTTCCTATAAAGAGGCAATTATTGATCCTCTTTAGCACCAAGTTATGGATGAGGAACTTTCTGCTTTGCATATTCCGATGGATCAATTGAGAGATACAAAGCTAGGTTAGTTGCAAAATGGTACTCTCAACAGTATGGTATGGATTATGAGGAGACATTTGCTCTTGTTGTAAAAATGACTACTATTCATACTCTTATTGCAGTAGCTTCAGTTCGTCAGTGGCGTATCTCTCAACTTGATGTTAAAAATATCTTCTTGAATGGAGATCTTCAAGAAGAAGTTTATATGGCGCACCCTCCTGATGTTTCACATGATTCTGGGTATGTTTGCAAACTCAAGAAAGCTTTATATGGTCTCAAATAAGCACCTCGTGCTTCGTTTGAGAAATTTTTTGTTGTGATCTATTCTCCTGGATTTGCTTCTAGTAGTCATGATTCTGCTCTTTTTGTTAAGTACACTGATGCATGTCGTATCATTCTATCTATATATGTTGATGACATGATTATTACTGGTGATGATATTGATAGTATTTCAGTTTTGAAGACAGAGTTAGTTAGACAGTTTGAAATGAAGGATTTGGGTTCTCTACGATATTTCTTGGGTATTGAAGTAGCATGCTCACCCAAAGATTATTTTCTTTCTTAGTCGAAATATGTTGCAGATATTCTTGAGCGGGCTAGACTTACTGATAATAAGACTGTTGATACTCCAATTGAGGTTAACGCAATGTATTCTTCTTCTGATGGTTTACCTTTATCAGATCCTACTTTATACCGTACTATTGTTAGGAGTTTGGTATATCTCACTATTACTCGTCCAGATATTGCATATGCTGTTCATGTTGTTAGTCGTTTATTGTCTCTCTTACTACAGTTCATTGGACAGTTGTTCTTCGTATTTTGCGGTATCTTCGGGGTACAGTCTTTCAGAGTCTTTTACTTCCATCCACATCTTCCTTGGAGTTGCGTGCATACTCTGATGCTGATCATGTCAGTGATCCCACAGATTGCAAGTCTGTTACTGGTTTCTATATCCTTTTGGGTGATTATCTTATTTCTTGAAAGAGTAAGAAACAATCTATTGTTTCTCAATTTTCAACCGAAGCAGAATATCGTGCTATGTCATCTACTACCCAAGAGATTGTTTGGTTACTTGCAGATATGAGAGTTTTTTTTCTCATCACATTCATATGTATTGTGATAACCAGAGTTCTATTTAGATTGCTCACAACTCTGTTTTTCATGAACGAACTAAGCACATTAAGATCGATTGTCACCATACTCGTCATCATTCCAAGCATGATACAATTACTTTGTCATTTGTTTCTTCTTCTTTGCAGTTTGCAGATTTCTTTACCAAGTCGCATTCTATTTCCCATTTTCGTTTTCTAGTTGGCAAACTCACGATGTATGTAGTTGCCGCATCGTGAGTTTGAGGGGAGATGTTAAGAAATATATAATTATTTTTATTTTATTGTTTATTAAGGGTAGAATAGTCTTTTTAATTTCATTTATTTAGTCTATATATAGTCTCTTTGTATTTGTGTTAAATTATTTTTTTTGTATTTAATTGCATTATGCAGAATCAATGAAACTCTAACATCCTCTTCTTTTTCTTTGAATTGTTTAACAAATACAATATTGTAAAACTAAATGAATATAAAATAAGAACATAAGAAGAATAGAAAGTCAAAACTCTTATGCATTTCAATGATAATCAAAGTATTATATTTATTGAGCCCCTGTTTGTTTATCATTTTTTATCTATAAAAATGAAAAATATGATCGTTATCCATCATATCAAGCAATCAATTTTGAATTTCTATCTCTTATGTGAGGCTCAATAACGATTATATTTTTCATTCTCATTCTATAATAATGTGCATCAAACGGAGACTGAGTATAATTAAGATGCCTAAGATACTATTGTCATTCATAAATATTATATAATTTAAAATAATAACATATTTATTTTAGGGATCATGAAAACTGTATATTTACAGTTAAGAAATTAAAGAAATTAATGATAATACATAAGACGAGTAATTACTAACGGTATTTGTATAGATATACATCAGAATTTAGACAAGTAATATACCCTCTTTGATATAATTTATCATTTCATAGTTTTTTTATTCGAGACTAAAAAAATTAAATTTGTCAAATTAGAAAATTTAAAAAAAGAAAAAGAAATAGAAAAAGAAAAAGGTTATTCTATCATCCGCCAAAAATGTAATTGGTTTAATGCAAAAATAATTAATTTAAAATCGTCATAATTTGAGTCCACATGGACAGACTGTCCCCGGGTTCTTTGCCTTCAAAGTTGAAAGCCAAATTAAGGTAATAATTAATTATGATTTATCTAATTAAACCCTACTCTATTTAAACCACAATAAAACGCCGTCGTATATAAATTCCGCTATATTAAAACCTCGATAAATAAAGAAAGAAAAAAATGGAACTTGTAATAGAGGAAAACTGGAGAGAAATGAAAAGAGTCATTAGTGGGGGTCCACAACTTTCAGTAAAGCAAAATCAAGAAAGTTGAGAAAACCCAGCAAATTTCTTGCATTCAAGATAAAGGGGCAGATTGAATCACTGAAGTTTAGGGTTTTTGGTTAATCAATGGCGAGTCCGAGTTCTCAATCGGACAGATTAGCAGTGATTCTGAAGACTCCAGCAACTGTAAAATTGACAACCCCAAATTCTGTTTCGTCCCAGCTTTTGCGAACCCCAAATTCTGGTTCGTCTCAACTTCTGAAAACCCCTTTAAGCGATGAAGCCATATGGAAAAAACTCAAAGAAGCGGGCTTCGATGAGGAGTCCATCAAACGCAGAGACAAGGCTGCTCTCATCGCCTATATTGCTAAACTCGAAGCCGAGGTCTTTTTTCTCAACTTCTTCGTGTTTTTTATATATTTATTCGTTGAATGTTTCTTTCTTTCTGTCTTTTTTGGATTTTGTAGCAATCTTAATTATCTATATTTCTTGTTCGTGTAGTTTATTTATTTTTGGTTGCAAAGATTGATGATACTATTGATCTGATTTTCAGGAGCGTCTTTCTTAATTTCTTTATTTTCTCGAAGTTTGAGCCTCTATTTTTCTATTCTTTATTAGTTTATAGTTTCTCCTAATCGGTAAAGAGTGGGGTTTTTTTTTCTCTCTTGTGGGTGAAATATTTAAAACAAGTGATTTTGCTCTTTTAGAATTCTTGGGGTATTTTTATTAACAAAAGCTTCCCAAATTGTGCACGTTATTTATGTTTTACACTTTCGTTGTTGAGATTCTAATTTAGTTATAAGATGATGTTCTTGATTTGTAGCTATATGACCATCAGCACCACATGGGCCTTCTCATTCTAGAAAAGAAGGAGTGGGTTTCCAATTACGAACAAGCTAAAACTGCTGCTGAATCTGCTGAATTGAAGTTTAAGCGTGAACAGGCTGCTCATGCATCTGATTTGGCAGATGCCAGGAAGCGAGAAGATAGTCTGAAAAAGGCTGTTGGAATTGAGAAAGAATGTGTTAAGAATGTATTATTCTTTGAGGTTTTCCCGTTTATTTTTATGACGTGTATGTTCCTTGTCATAGTTTCTAATCTGGTGAACTTATGTAGATTGAAAAGTCATTGCATGAGATGCGTGCAGAATTTGCGGAGGCAAAGGTTGCAGCAGAGACTAAACTGGCTGAGGCACGGAATATGATGGAGAATGCTCAGAAGAAGTTCCTGGAGGCAGAGGAAAAACTTCATGCAGCAGAATCTTTGGAAACGGAGGCTAGCCGATTCCAACGAACTGCAGAAAGAAGGTTGCGAGAAGTTGAAGATAGGGAAGATGATTTAAGGAGGCGGATGATGTCATTCAAATCAGAGTATGTGCTTTATTTACTTATCCGACTTCAATATATCCAACAAGTTTCGTTGTCGTAGGTAAATTTACTACATAATGGTCTTCTTGCACGTGGTTTAATACTTTGACTGTTTGTAAATTGTCTTGTTACATTAATATCTCTCAACAGTATACTGAAATGGAGGCTTGTAAGCTTTGTATTGCTGCTTTGACACCATTGGTAATTTCTAGTTTTTGCGTTAGACTTGAAGCTTCTTGAATGCTTAGTCATTTCAATAGAATATCTTACTTGTTTGATTTTTTTCTGTCTTGTCTTAGTTGTTTGAATGTATTTGTTTGTTTGATGAAGAATACTTATATTATGTTCTGTAAACTTTTCAGGTGATTATTTCCTTTGAATTTTTTCTCTTCTAGCCTTCTACTTGTCCATACATTTTGATTTTGACTGAAAATTATGATTGACATTTAAGTAATGTTTGCCAATGTTCTGCTAGATGTGATGATAAAGAGAAAGAGATCCAGCTTGAGAGGCAATCTCTGACTGGAAGGCAAAAAATGCAGGAGCAATTGCAAGACAGATTACTTGATGGACAAGCTTTGCTAAATCAGAGGGAAGAATACATTTTTAATAGATCTCAAGAGTTAAAGAGGTTTGAGAAGGAGTTGGATGACATAAAGTTCAGCTTGGAGAAAGAGAAAGAAGCCCTTAATGAGAAAAACCAAACTCTTAATCAAGAAGCAAGGTCTTTGTCAGCAAGAGAGGAGGTCAAAACAATATTTCTTTTCTTGTTTTGAGTGTCTATGTTGCTAAGTTAGGTCGCCTAGTGTCTTTTAATGTTGTCTTTTTGTGCTTGTAGGCTGCCATCAGAAGAGAACGTGATCTTTTCAAGAAAGAGGAAGAACTACTCATTTCACAAGAAAAACTTGCGAGTAAAAAATCTGTAAGTCAATTATTAAAAGGGAAGCATCGATTTCGCCATTTTGTCCTTCCATTCTTATCTCATTTCATTCCCTGATGCATATGTAGGATAATATTCATCAAGAAATGGCAAATCAAGAAGCTACATTGACAACAATGAAGTCTTCGTTGGAGGTGGAATTGGAAGTGAAACGTAAATTGGTGGACGAAGAACTTGACACCAAGAGGCGGGGTTGGGAGTTGAGAGAACTAGATATCAGGCAGCGGGAGGATTACATTGCTGAAAGAGAGCGGGACTTGGAATTCGAGTCTAGAAATTTTGTAGAAAGGGAGAAGGAGCTGGAAGAGAGGTTTTGTTCAATTGGGGAGAAAGAGAAGAGTCTTTTAGCAGCTGAAGAAGAGGTAGAATTGAAGAGGAACCTTTTAAAGCAAGAGAAAGAAGAGATAACTAGGATAAAGCTTGACCTACAAAAATCTTTGGATTTGTTGGAGGAAAAGAAAAGGCACATTAATGATACAGAAGAGACGGTGGAGGCAATGAAGAATGAAACAAATGAGCTAATGGATCTTGAGTTGAGACTTAAGGAAGAGATTGATATGATCAGTGCGCAGAAGCGGGAACTTGAGGCTGAGGAAGATCAGTTGAAAGCAGAGAAGGCAAAGTTTGAAACAGAGTGGGAGCTGATTGATGAGAAAAGAGAGGAGTTACAAAAAGAGGCAGAGCATATTGCAGAGGAGAGGGTAATTGTTTCTAAGTTTCTGAAGGATGAGCGTGATAGCTTGAAAGCGGAGAAGGATTCATTCAGAGACCAATATAAACAGGATCTTGAGTCATTTTCCCGTGATCAAGAAGCATTCATGATTGAACTTGAGCGTGAACGTACAGAGTGGTTCAACAAGATTCAGAAAGAACGCACAGATTTCTTGTTAGATGTAGAGATGCAGAAAAAGGAGTTGGAGAACTGTATTGATAAGAGACGTGAAGAAATTGAGAATGACCTCAAAGAGAGAGAGAAGGCATTTGAGGAAGACAAAAAGAAAGAACTTCAGCATATTACTTCTCTCAGGGAAACAGTGGGAAAGGAATTGGAACATGTTAACTCTGAAATGAAAAGACTTGATGCTGAGAGAAGAGAGATAAATTTGGATCGTGAAAGGAGAGACCAGGAATGGAAGGAGCTTAATAATTCAATTGAAGAACTTAAGGTGCAAAGGGAGAAATTGGAGAAACAACGGGAATTACTGCATGCTGATCGAGAGGAGATTATCGTTCAAATCAAGAACTTGAAGAAATTAGAGGATCTAAAAGATGAATTAGATCGTATTATTGCACATGAGATACAACAATCTCATTTGCAATCAGAAAGACAGAAGCAAACAGAAAAGAAAGTTTTGAGGTTGCACAATGAAGTTGTTTTAGGTGAAAATGGCAATGTAAACAATGGGGTTGGGCATAATGTTCCTCGTACAACAGAGTCACATCTGTCATCTTCACCTCTCACTGCTCCTCTTTCGTGGCTCAAAAGGTGTGCTGATACGCTGATCGAGCAAAGACAGAGTAATAAAAAGAGGAGGCATGAAAAAGACACAACAGCACAACCTGGACTGGAAGAAACAATCCCATGGTACCCTTATTTGCTAAACGTAGTTCTTCACAACTGTTAGTTAATTATCTCATTGAGACAATTATGGTTCTACCTCATTTATCATCCCTCTGCAATCTCATTTTTTACTTTTATGCAGTTTGCCAGTGGAGAACTCAGATGCATCCAAGATCGGTCAATCTGTTATGTCTTTTAATCAGACTCCCGTCATTGCTGAGGAGACCACTGTATATATAGATAAAATCATCAGAATCCGAGAATCAACTATAGCTGATGTTGAGAGAGTTTCTAGCGGCAACAAGGTATTTTCAAGCTGTTAAAATGATTCTACAGTTTTAGTTTCTACTATTGAAATGAAACTACGCCCTAGCATGATTTTGGTGCTATCCTGCGTTCTATGTAACTCTACCCCTTTTTGATACCTGTATTGACATGGAAAGTGCTGGCTTCCATAAAGATAATCGTGCTGATTATAATTTGTACCTCGTGGATATTCTGTATTTTACTATTTAGCAATTTTACCTGTTTGTATTTTTGTCTGATCCTTAATATTGTTGTTTAAATTCTGAGTTGACAGACTTCATTTAACACCCTATCTCACTTTTATAGCATGCATTTGACCCGGTAAGAAGTTGATAACATAGTTTTAGTCTAATACTTCGAAATGTTTTAGTTCAATTAAATTGTATGGGATAATTATACTTGTGTCCCTAACTGACTGACTTGTAATTGATGCAAAATATAAAGTGCAAACTTTATTGATGTTTATTGTGTGCCATTGTATAGCACTTTTGCCTGGATGAAAGTACGATTCAGTTGATCTTTTGTTTGAACGTAGTACTTTCAGATTATTGCAAATCACGCATCGTGCCTCCTAATTTTGTGGTAGACTAGAATTATGCATAGGCATTTATCAAAGCTCTATGATTCGAAATTCGGCTTTCTGGAGATGTATGTTTAGTGAATTTTCTAATGCATGCTTTACGCTGTTGAACTGATTCTATTTTGTTGATTTTCTACTTTTTTTCTTTTGTTCTGATGACTGATTTACTTCTGCAGGAAGCTATATCCCAAGAGAGTGATGAAAAGCTTGAGAACAGTGGAAAACAAATGGGACATTTGGGTAGATAATTTGGAAGAACAAGGCGGCACTTCTTGCATTCTCATGACAACTAGGGGATAGTTGAGGTGAAAACTCTCTCTCTCTCTCTCTCTCTCTCTCTCTCTCTCATTTGGTTGATTTATAGTCTCACCTGTTGACTTTTTTTTCTTCAGGTGTTATATGTACTTTCGAAGTCAGATTAATGCTGCTCTATAGCTGTGGGCAGTAACTGGTTTTAAAGAGGTTCTAGCAGTATATTTTTCAAGCTAACCTATAGAAGTGTGTTTGCATTGACTACCTTCTCATTGAGTGTCAATAGAAACCTTATTTTATTTGTTGTGTTAATAGTAAGATGAGGTGGTTTGTTAGATGAATGAACTCGTTTTTTCTCGTCTTTGTTGTTATATTTGTGTATTGCGTGGGTCATGAGTGAATATATGCTTGAAACGTCCTAAGAAATGTTCCATGTTTTCTTTAGCTTCATCTTGATCATATAGAAGTAGTGCTGTTGGAATATTTGATTTTTTCATGCCTCCTTGGTCCCGTTCTAAGCTTAAGCTGATTTGACTAAATTTGTGCTTATATTCTGATTTCCTTAATTAAATACAAGGCAATGACAGGCTTACACGACGTTAGTTACTATTAGCAGTATATATATCGTGTTCTTAGTAACGAAGAGCAGCCTAAATACTCTTACACAAACCTTAAAACCAGGGTAAGAATACCAAGGATCATCCTTGGTAGCTGTATCTTCTTGTTGATGTCTGTTCTGTTCTGAGGGAGTGGACCAATTCTGTCAGAAGGAAGCTAAGCATGGAGGTAAAGATCATTTTTTAGCTAAAAGTCTTGCTTGTGAAATCGATAATTTTTTGCTGTCATTTTCCTTGTAAAGCCATTCGATCATGTTCCTTGAGTTTGCTTTACTTGTTAAAAACGAATTTTACATAGACTATGGTACAAAAATACACTACTTAAACCATTGTGGGTGATGCTGGTGATTGTGGGAGCGCGGTCATGGTTGTGGCCCCCAGCACGGGAGGAGACTTCCCTTTATTTTATTTTTCACTCTTAAAAAAAAAAAAAAAAAATTATTTTGGGATACAATTTCGTATTATTTTTAATTTAAAATACGAGCGAGTGAAATTGACATCAAATTGATGTGTGATAAAATCTATTATTCATCTTGTTATCTTGAAATTGTCAATTGATAGTTTTTCAATTTGAAAAATGTATTGCTAAATATGTCGTGAATATTTTGAAATGATACCTAAAACCCACCCTGTTGATTGAAGAACATAGCTCTAAAAAAGTCGAAATAAATGACACCAAAACGAGAAGTGAAAGATAAAAAGTAGTATTATTAAAGATCTATTTTTAGACGATTTTTAATCCAAAATATGCATCGTAAAGTTTACCATGAATACTTCAAATCAATACCAAGAACTTATTTGAACGAGTAAAGAACATAGAAAATAAGCCGAAAGATTTGACACTATACTATTCTATATTCTCCAATATAATTATTCAAATTAATTAAATGTTGAAGTATTTTTTTAAAATTGACCGTCTAAAATCTAACTAATGATTTGTAGTTGATTTAGTTAGATGTGTTAAAATGATATTTTAAGTATTGAATTATAGTTAAAGGAATCATAGATGGTAAAAAGTTTTTAAGGATATTTTAAACTTATTAATTTATTTATGCTAACATGTGAAAGAAAAATGATGATCGAAAGTTTATATGGAATAATTAAGGTTTGTATAATTTTCAAAAATAGATTGTGTCTATGTAAGGGTGTGTTTGTCTCCCATTATTGATTTGTGTGTATAATATTTTATTTGGTGAATGTATGGTGGAAAATTTTACTATAGCAAACAATTTTTTAGATTAATGGTAGACAAATGGGGGCTAAATATGATGAATATCAGGAGAGGTCCTCATTATTAAGAATTTCAAAATAATGGAGTTTTGTTCAATTTTCGAAAAGAAAGATGTATCTCTAAAAAATAGTTATGAATATTATGGGGAGGTTCCTACCTTGCCCTGAAATTACACTGTAAGATATATTAGTAGAAGATAATCAAAGAACGTTACACCCTAATATATATTCACTAATTAATAATTTCATGTCTGCTTGGGAGTTTTGACATATCGATTATCAGCAATTTTTTAAAATATCTATTTTGAGCGTTTATAAGCGAACCAGTTAGGGGTGATTTTAGTAGTGGTTTTTAAAATACTCAAACCTATGTTTGAGTTTATTATCTATCGGGTTTTCAAAAAAAATTTAAAAAATAAAGTTACGTATTTGTTCCAGTGAAATTTTGAATTTATAATTTCTTGTATAAATTTTTTTTT
>CAIGRB010009244.1:96103-125220 GCA_903798255.1 Fraxinus quadrangulata
CGTCATCAATGGTGGCAGTCAAAATCGGTCAAAATAAAACTCCTGGGCACTAATATTCAGTTCATAATTTGGAGAGACACTAGTCAAAAATCAAAACACAGAGAGATGGAGAGCGGCGCAATTTTTGCAGGGGTACACCAGAACCTAATTCCCAGCCACCGCCACCTGCTCGGTCCTTCAGGCAGCACTACTAAGCTTCTCCCCCCGCTTTTCGGTGGCAAAAGACGCTTCTCTAATAACCCTTTTAAGGTACCGTGAAATCACTTCTGCGGCAGTTTATGTCCTTTTTTGTTCTTTACTTCGTTCACCATTCGTCGATCACATGCATTTCGTGTTAATTTAATTTATGTATTTGAGAAGTAGAACATATATTGTTTATACGATTCAATGATTGTAATACACATGTATGCAGCTCTCGAATCAATCGCACTTCGCTTGTTTTAGTAACAATAACCGTAAAAATGCTAATACTCTTCAAGTGGCCTCTCCTGCGAGGTACGCTCGTTAGGAAATATTTTAATTTAGAGCCAAAATCTGGTTTAATTTGTGAGCTCGAATTTTTCTTGTTGAAGAACTGGGTTTATGTAATGTTTAATTTTGGCAGCAACGCGATGCCAGAATTAGCCGACATTGATTGGGACAATCTTGGATTTGGGTTCATGCCCACTGATTATATGTATATTATGAAATGTTCACAAGGTGAAAATTTTTCTAAAGGAGAATTACAACGTTTTGGGAACATTGAGTTGAGCCCATCTGCAGGGATTTTAAACTATGGACAGGTAAGTTTTTTCTTTTACTAAGTCTAACCGCGGTGGTTCTTTCAGTGCGTTTATAACTCACTCACATCATGTTTGCTTCACTTTTGCTGAATTTGTTTTTGAAATTAACTTGTAGGGGCTGTTTGAAGGTTTAAAAGCTTATCGGAAATATGATGGCAATATTTTACTCTTTCGACCCGAGGAAAATGCTTTCCGATTAAGGATGGGTGCTGAGCGTATGTGCATGCCTTCTCCTACTGTCGAACAGTTTGTGGAAGCTGTAAAAGAAACTGTTTTAGCAAATGAAAGATGGGTAATCTGACAGTTTATCATTTCAGTTAAGATTGTATTTATTTATTTTTTTGTAGTGGTGTTTAGACAACTGAGTGATTTTATGTTATTATCTTATTTCAGATTCCCCCAGCAGGTAAAGGTTCTTTATATATAAGACCATTGCTAATGGGGAGTGGATCTGTTCTAGGACTTGCACCAGCACCTGAATACACCTTTTTGATTTATGTATCGCCTGTGGGAAACTATTTCAAGGTATGATAGTTGTATCTCGCATGCCTGCTCGGCCATGATTCTGTTTCCACTTGAATTGTTAGCAAGATAGGGCTCAAAAATCGATATTGATAAATTCCAATTAACTTTGCTTCAACTGCTTTTCCAAACTTTCCACCTGTAGTCTACCCAAATATTCATGAATGGCAAAATGTTAGAGTTAGTGAGGCAATAATATTAGATTTTGAGGATGTTTGATCATTGAATGGGAAGTAATATAATTCATAAACAAGCAATTAGATCTTGCAATCATATTCTTAAATATACAGAAAGATAGCCAAAAGCAGCTAACAGTACGAACTAAAAGAGGCAAATGAAAAATGACAGAAGGACCCAAAGAAGACTCTAATGGAGGCATAGGATTTATGTTACTGTTCACAAGCATTTGATGCTTTCTTTGAGTTAAAATTACTTAGTTATTGCTTGTTCTGGTGTTGCATTTAATCAAAGAACAGGTTGTTTGGTGTGGCACTCCAATCGTAATCAAAGTTTGTCTTAATATCTGCTGTAGACCAAGTGGAACTTATTATGATTTAAATCAATGGTGTTGATATAGATTTTGGCCTCTTAAATGTAACTGATAATGTTTTCTAGGACCTCGTGTCATTTTTGTGTTTTCAAATAATTTTATCTGGCAACTATTCCTTCTTTGATCAATGGCATACCCCCTTTACAATTTCTATATAAGTTTCTACTGCATACCTTTTGATGTCTCCTAGTTACTGTGTGTTTACTCTTTCACCAGGAAGGTTTGGCACCAATACATTTGATTGTTGAGACTGAAATGCATCGAGCAACACCTGGTGGTACTGGGGGAGTTAAGACTATAGGAAATTATGCTGCTGTAAGCTATTCTCTGTTGATTCTTCCTCTCCTTTGAGTTAGCTTGTGTAGAGTTCTTCCTTTACACTTACTAGCATCCTAAACTCTACTTTTGCTAAGGTCTGCATAATAAATTAATGATTCTGCTTTCTCTTCCATCTGGAGGTTGATAGATATATCATGATATTCTATGCTTCTCCCCTCTTGGTTACTCTCTATTTTCCTTTTTACTGAAGTGCATAATATTCTGTAAATATTCACATTGCTTTGGAAACTGCATTAAACCCTTGCTTAACCAGGAAGCAAAGGGTGCTTAGCTACTTATTAGTGCAATGCATTCATCTCGGCTAACTATCTTTTTTTGAACTTGACTTGTGAACTGCTACTACATCGACTATAATGGTGGTGATTTTATATTTTTAGATACCTTAAGCTACCCGTCCATATTCAGGTAAGGGAACCGTGTTAACTAATCTAAGGAGGGTTTCTTTATTATTCTAGCATTCAAATATGGATTCTGGTTATTCTGATGCATCCTTTTTATTTTCTACACTATATTTTATAGGTTCTAAAGGCTCAGAGTGCTGCAAAAGCAAAAGGTTTTTCTGATGTTCTGTATCTGGATAGTGTTCACAAAAGATATCTAGAAGAGGTGTCCTCTTGCAATGTTTTTGTTGTGAAGGTAAACTATTACTTGAATTAGCTCAATATGCATCGCATATATGAAAATGAGATAAATATGTTATTATTCTTGATATTGAGATTAAAAAAATTGTCTTATTTATGTTTCTTGTGATTTTGTAAATGGATTGCATAATGAAGGTCATTGTTTACAATAATTTTACATTTTATTCTTTAGTTTCTCTTCATTTTTCATTTACTGTCTTTGGTTTTAGGAACTATATCGGTTACTTTAGAATTATAACTGTTGAAAAAAATTGTGCATTTGGTTAACAGCATACACTTTTACCCGATGTGATGATTTGACATGGAATAAGATTTTGACCACTACGAAAGGTTGGACATGTCACATTCTTTCTCATCAAAGGCCCAAAGTCCTACTCCCAATGTAACCATGGGGTGAATCTGTAGCTTAACCTGTAATGTGAATTAATAATTCCTCATTTACTGAACTCTTCGTTGTATTGCTTTAATTATAAATTCTTCCATAAATATACATGTTTGTACTTCAATGAAGGGATTTTAAACGTCTTTGTTATTTCCAAGATTGTGTTTTAAAACCTATCATGCAAGATCATAGTCTACTTCCTTATCATTGACATTATTGGATTATCATGATAAATATTCTCTAGTAATGTCTACGCACCATCATCATCCCATTGCTTCCAGGTTCATTAGGTTTGACTGCGACAATAATGCAAATTGATGTAAAAATATGTATTGGGCAAGGTTCTACGTATGGATAAACTCCTGAACACCAAGAATATCCACCCAAAAGTTTTGTGTCTTCCCACACTGCCACTAGAACATGTTTAAAAGCGCATACCATTGGGGATTGAATTCAAACAATTGGAGATCCTCTTTTAACAATTGATTTGGGATAATTGAATTGTTGCATTTGTGGGCCTTTCAGTGTAAGCACTAATAGAGGTTTGAACTGGAAGAGTGGAAGCCAAGTGCTAGACATGTGGATACAATGGGAGCACCTTGGAATCTGGATAAGCCAGTATCAGTATTTCACATTGCCTAGTGTTCTTAACCGTGTGGGTTTCCCGGGCTGAGCTCCAGGTTTTTGCTGGGGAGTTCTCGTTGTTATATATTGGGACTCGGGTGAAATGGTAAGTCTCTTCCTAGAGTACTTGGTTGTGGTGATCCTGGTTCATATAAAAACATGCACTTGGTTTGGCGATGTGTGTGAGCAATGCAGAGACTCGTGATGACATTAGCCTCTCAATTCCATTCAATGTCCATAGGTGGGAAGGTTTCATAGTTACACAAATGTGTTAGTCAACTACTAAGCTCATTATGAATTTCTGATATATGTGAGGCGAAGGATTCCGTCTACTATCCAAATAGTAAATATCGTTCATATTTTGTCTTATTCAACTTATATCCTGTATGAATATATATGTTGTGTATGTAGTGTTTGTTTTCTGTGAACTGTCACACAAGATAAAAATGTATAAGCTAATCTCAAATCAATTCAATTATTTTCAGGGTAATGTGATATCTACTCCTGCCATAAAAGGGACCATCCTACCTGGCATTACACGAAAGAGTATAATTGATGTTGCTGTTAGTCAAGGATATCAGGTACTTGCTAAGCTTCTAAAACATTAAACGTGCTTTACAGGATATAAGCTTCTACTAGAAATTAAATAAACGTCACCTGTCCAGGAAAAAAGTTATGGTTCCCCCATTTTATTTGCCCCTTTACGACCATGCTAATTTCATGGATCCACTTCTTGTAGTTTCCGAGAGGGACAGATAATGATCCCTTGTAGTGAACTTCTCCAACTTCCAAGCAGAGTTGGCACTATATGTATGGAGATATTTACAACAGAGCATATGTATGTGATACATGACGATATCTTCTGCATATCCTGTCATTATGCTTACCCATATGGATAAATGATCAGATTGCCACCCTTCCTTTCAGACGAATAGGAAAAAAAAAATAAAAATGATGCCCTGATGAAATTTTGGCACCCATCCTTAATTTGTCACTGGGGCCGAGGCGAAGGGCCTTGGTGCTCTAAGTGCTTGATAAAGTTTTTCTCTTGATATGTAGGTTGAGGAGCGGTTGATTACAGTTGAGGAATTGCTTGATGCTGATGAAGTTTTTTGTACAGGAACAGCTGTGGTTATATCCCCTGTAGGCAGTATAACTTATCTGGGTAAAAGGTAATTTCTATCTACTGGGTCTAGTTGCACAATGCTTATGATATTAATTAACTGTAAGGATGAACATGGAAATAACTAAAACGCAATCCACATTCTATTTACATTTCCCAAGGAACTGAGTATTTTCTCCTCATTTTCACTTTTATGTATTTTTTTTCTTTTTTCCCTTTAATGTAATTATCTAAGAATTAGGAATTCCTCATTTCTTTTTATTTCTTCCTGGGTGCGTGTTGATGAGGGTATAATATAGGTCAGAGAAATCTGATATTGCACAATGTGAAATAGTATTCACCTAAATTTTTTGCTGCACTACAGCTAATTATTTGTGAACTGGTCTATCATTTTGAACATTAATGTAATTCAAGCATCTAGATGATGTGATCATCCTTCCAAGCATCATTTTGTACGCATGTTCTGATGGGTGAATTCAATAGTAATAGACATTATTAAAGAAGAAAAAGAAGTTAATATATTATCCAATTCCAATCTAGTACTACATACCAAATATGCCTCGAGAGTAGTCTTGAATGGCGTAAACTTGATATGTAGAATTTGGACATCACGTAATTGATAAACCTCGAATTTGGAATCATGGTATAATCATGCTGGAGAAATATATGTTGTGTTACAGTAAAACTTTCCATCGAGAGCCGACTCTTGATTTTTGCATGTTTTAAACCCATTTCGATGATTATATGAGCCAATTTATAATAAGCTTTTCGGTTTGAGAAGCCCAGGGTTGCTTGGAAGTTTTTCCTCTATAAGCCACACAATCATTTCCGTAAAAAATGATGCTGTTTTATGTGCTTGGACGAGACTTGAGAGGGCCTAAGGTGCCCGTTGCTCTGGTGCATATGGAAAGAAGTGAGTTCATTAGCGTTGTCCATACTTAAACATGTTTTGTACCATGTGCAGAGTGACTTATGGAAGCGCGGGAGTTGGCCTTGTGTCACAACAACTATATTCTGCACTTACAAGCCTACAAATGGGACTTACAGAGGATAAAATGGATTGGATTGTTGTGCTGAAGTAAACCCGACTCTCTAATTGCTCCTTTTTCTGGGTCCCAAGATTGATCTCAATTTCTATGGACCAAGTACCATCTCTTCAGTCTTACTGTCTTTTGTTGATGACGCTCGTTGTTTATTATAGACAATTTTCTCTATTATATAGAATTCTTATGCCAGTGTGCTTGTTTTTATTTTGTTTTCTTTACGTTTAAAGTCACTCTTTTGAAATTAACCTCGGAAAATGGTGAAACGGATGGGAGCTGCTGATGGGATAAAACATGTGGTTAAAAAGTGGATAAAAGTTGTGGATATAATGATATGTATGATTAAAAATGAAGTTTGACAAGCTTTTTGGCAAACTAAAGCTTTACCGAACTTACATTTATTTATATTTATATGATAGACTGACATCTTTAGGAACTCACATAAATATTCGTATTTTCTACAAAATCTTCACATTTTACACCTTGATTCTAGAATAAATAATCTTTTCTTAATTGGGTTTTGGCATATGAAAGGATAAAATCTCTATTAATACGGTGGGTTATGGTTAAAAATTAAAATATGTTAATAATTAATTATCATATTTCGTTGATTCAAGATCTTCAACTACCAAGTTGAGGTCTCAGTACATCTTTGACACTTACCTCTTCTAAATTTATTTAGAACCCTTGTTCTATCTCGAAAAGTTTACTCCGTGCGCGCGCGCGTGTCTATGTATACCTGAGCTGTAAGCCTAAAAGGACTGGCGAAGGACTCGTTCAAAAGCTAGTAGGGACCAGTATTACACACAAGACAACAAAAATGGAGAAAATTGTACAGAGCTAACTGAGATATTCAAACAGAAAGAGAACATGGCATTATCAGAAAGTCGTATGAACAGCAGAACAAAAAATCAAGAGCAGTGCATGTTCAGCTTGTGATATATAATCATTAATTAAAAGCTTTTAACAAGTCAAAGGTGGTGGATTGAGTAGCGTGGCTGTTGAATTTTATCGCAATTATTGCATATTAATACGTTTACTTATAAAGTTGATGCAAATTAATCTTTGTAGGCCACCCCCACAAATTCTCTCTCATTCTAATCTGCTGTCTTTTGTAGGGAAACCATATACATCGTCGATGCCTTTCTGCAGCTTCTTTTTGATTAGTCTTGTGAGCTTAGACCAATGTTTTCAATTTTAGGCTGAATATTTATTGAAGAAAGATCAGCCATAATATACCTAACCTAGCTTCGAAACAACCAATGTCACTATGTGTCTCACGCATTCTAAGAGTCCAAAATCTATAGGCATATCGCCCTTTTTAGGACGGAACAATACTTACTTTGCCATGACGCAATCTGAGATGACATTAACATTAACGATAAATTGATTTTTTAAGTTGTATATTGTGTGTGTCAATCCCACCAATTAAACACCTTTGATTGGATAGCCTAAGCTCGTAGACTAGGCCTTACGTGACATTGACAAACCGTTCCCCACAAGTCATGGAGGATACTTGAGTAGTGATTGAGGTGATTAAGGCTGTGTTGGCTCTATCCTTACCTACACGGAGAGTCATTTGCATCCGAAAAGATCACACTTCAATAAAAATCTCCAAACTGTGGACTCGAGCTCAGTTTTTTCCGACCTTGTTAATTCACACACGTTAGAGTCTAGTATCTTTTTTCCCATCAACAAATATTGTTAAAGCTTATTACAAGAAAATGAATATATATATATCATCAATTAAGGCTCCAAGTAACCTCTCCAAAATGGAAAAAGACAAGGAGAAAAGGTCAATTTTTATAGACAAGATAGATGTGATAGTCATTTTTATTTTTTTTCTTACTAGAAAATAGTTTTATTCATTGTATTCCTTTCACGTCCTGCTTTCATTGTGGGTCCAATACTGTTACTCTCAATTAAGCTAATTTTTACTATTGGTTATTTTTAATATGTTCATATCGTAATTAATTAGCTTCTATTTTATATGGGCCTTTGGTACAAATTAAAATCAGATTTTAATTTAAATCAAAGTCAAAACAATCAATATTAACTATATTCTTCGTGGGTCCCACAACTTTTCAATCACATATTTCAAAAACTTTTATCACAATCTAATAAAAATCTAATTTTAATCCCCATCAAACACCCTAATTATGTTTTACTTCATAATCAAATAATTTTTTGTTATGAGGGGCCACAAGTACCTCTCTCTCTCTCCTCGTCAGAGTTGAACTTTGTTACCTTATAAAAACTTAATTTTTGCTATTTTTATAGAAAAGTTGTAACAGATGTAGTAACATAATTCCAGTTGACAACTGATGATTCGATGTGAATGTTGAAAACGTTTAAAACAGTCTAATGATGAAATGTCATATGACATTATGTCAAAAATTATATCAACCATTATGTTATTGTAGCATGATTGTAAGAACTTTATGACAACAATAGTACTGGCAGGTTCGGAGTTTGCAATTTTTTCCCTTTTCAAATGTAAGTAGAATTTATTTATTAGAACCGATAACTAGTATAAATCAATAAAACTTCTATTTACACGCCTATGAGTATACAAGTTTTCAAAAAGTTACACGCACAAAATAAATAAATAAATGAATATGAGATAATAAACAAAAGAAATCAGACTATTAACTATTAATTTATTAATTGATAGCTTTCGGGGAGAGTCATTAAATGTCGGCTTCGATTATTGATGAATGATTGATGACGGGAAGTAGAGTCATCAAAGGTCCAAGTAGCTATGAGCCGCCTTCGGCAAGACTCCATGGTTTTGGCCTAAAGAATCATTGATTCGTAATAACATAACTAAAATTTATTCATTATTTTCAAAAAAGAAATTAAAATCCCAGATTATCCATTGTTTGGTAGTCGGAGAGAGTAAAGAAAAATAATGAATTAGAATATAATTTGGATTCTGGACTAAGAAAGACAAATGAGAAAACACTTGGTCTACTGTTCTGTCATTCAAATTGCTTCATTAATTTATACATAAAAGTCCCATCTTTTTCCACTTTACTTTAGTAGGAATTCCAGTGATAATTCCATCCCATTCCCACGTTTCTTCTTCTCCAGCTATTATAGTCTCCCACTCTCTCTTTTTCTCCTGTATTATATATAGTATTATACTGTCATTTGCATGTGATATCAAGAAAACCAAACACAAACTTCAGAACAACAAACATGGGGAGAGCTCCCTGCTGTGACAAAGCCAACGTGAAGAAAGGCCCATGGTCGCCGGAAGAAGACGCAAAACTTAAGGCCTATATTGAGAAGCATGGCACTGGTGGCAACTGGATTGCCTTACCACAAAAAATAGGTACAGAATTTGGGTTTTTCTCTCTATGATCTTAATTGAAAGTTAAACGTGTTTAAAATTTTATGCCAGGTCTTAGGAGATGTGGAAAGAGTTGTCGGCTTAGATGGTTGAATTATCTGAGGCCAAACATCAAGCATGGAGGGTTTACTGAGGATGAAGATAATTTAATCTGCAGCCTTTATATAAGCATTGGGAGCAGGTAAATTTACGTTTTTCTTCAACTTTCCATTAATTTTCTGTACTAAAGTAAGGAGAGATTGTTAATATGATTCACTTTGTGATTGAATAGATGGTCGATTATAGCGGCACAATTACCTGGAAGAACAGATAATGACATAAAAAACTATTGGAATACAAGGCTGAAAAAGAAGCTTCTAGGGAAGCAACGTAAAGATCAACAGGCTCGCCGAGGGATCTGCCCTAAGCAAGAAATGAAGACGGAATATGAGAATTACTCAGCTAATGAGTGCTTCAGTTTATACCATTTGCCACCACAGCCAGTGGCGGCGCCGCCCTTTTCAGTAGCCTATGGAACAGAAACAGCAACTCACATCAAAGGGCAGGAATCTCTCACCAGTAATTTGATTGGCCAGTTTGGGGAAAGATTTTCTTGTGATCATCATGATCAGCAACCAAACTACACTGGGTTAATCAACTGCTCTAATCTATACCCTTCCGATATTACTTCATCTACATGCACAAATTTAATAAATAGCACATGGCCACCATTGATGAGCGATTACTATGCTATTAATGGTGTAGCTTTAGATCATTTTCAAGAAACTAGTAACATCCCGGGAGAGCTTGATGAGGTCATCATCAATGGCAACATTAATCCACAACAATTGCATGGACTAGAGAATTTCTCTACATTAGTGGACATGGTTAGCAGAAACTGTACTTCTCAAGAGATTTGTACCTGGGGAGATACAAGTTCTCTTGTTTACTCTTCTTCTATCTCCAGTTATGAAGTTTGACCACAAAAAATTTGGGCAACTCTGTATCAATATTGTTAACTTTCATTGGCAGTAGGAAATTCAGTGCCTGTATTCCTTCAGATTTACTTTTGTTGAACATGGACTTGTACTGTTCACTTTCATCTACTGAGATTCTTCTTAATTTACTAGTATAATATGAGCAATTTTTTTATTTCATTTTTTGGGACAGAACTCTTGGTTGCTGCTGAAACTGGGAATATTAGGAGAGAGAAAATTGATTTGCTGCTGGGTTTCAGTGTCTACTGTTCAGTGCCTCTTACTCAATGTAAAGTAATGATCTATAAAGTTAATTGGAAATGTGATACGGTCAAATTTTGTGTATTTTTCACAAGTTTCCTTCGAAGTTGCCTCTAGGAAAAAACATTATTAATAAAGTTGTTTTGGCCACAACTTGTTAGGCTTTAGCAAATAGGGCATCCAGGGCTGGCGGCATCTTCTTATTGTTATCTTCTTGACTGCAGTAAGAACAGCACAATTTTGCTCCATCCAATCTTGTTCTCATAAGAGCAGACATTAATTGAATGTGGCTAATCAGGTACCAACACGAGATGGACACCGCACATAATTTCTTGCATTTGGATAATGATGTGCTTATCACTAGGGATTTTCAGTATTTTATACTCGAAAGTCTGACAAATTTTATAAATTTCATAAGTATTATCTACTTATTCATATTTATTTGTAAATTCTTCTAAATCAGAGGGTTAGTCTATTAGAGGCATCCATGTTTACTAGTTGTCATAAGGAATCCAACATGCGTGTTTGCCACATTGAAATCGACAGAAGTAAACAACAATAAATAAAAGTGATGTGTATTACTATGAACAAATTGGAAACGAGATTTTTGAGTGACAATAATAGGTTATTAAATTAAATTTGCAAATGCCCCAAATAACCTACGAAGAAGGGGGTGAGTTATCATCCCCGAGACACTTCAATACGATCAAGTACTATGAAATCATAATTGAATTATAGAACTCATCTGGAGCGTGTATTTGATATGTAATTTATGAGTGTTGAGTACAACTTACAAGACTCTATTTATCGTTGTGACAAGTGACAAGCTTCCATTTCAACTGGACCCATTAAAGATTTTATTCATGAAAACTACGTGTAGATAGGGTTTACAAGAAATATCACACCTTTAATCTGTGTAATTTTTGCCCTTGGTAATACATATTTGTCGATGGTCCTGTCATTCAAAACTTTTACACAAGACCTTTTCAAAGTAGAGAACAGTAAAAGAAAATCTTGACTGGTTCCAAATGTTCCTTTAGTGGGATCAAATTTACGGGGTCAACCTCACCTAGTTAAATCAGTCTCTCTTTTCAACAAAAATATGGCCAAGTGTACAGTAAAATCTCGAAGCCATAAAGTAAATCTCTTTCCAAATGTTTTTTTTTTTTTCAACGCTGTTCTCTTTGTAATCAAATTGCTAACTCAATGTTGACTGCAGTTTAAAGCAAACACAGAGAACATTTTCTTTTCATTTGGTGATCTAGAAAATGGTATTTGTTGATAAGTTATCAACCCTGGACAGGCGGTGGAAACTACCAAGCTGGAGTACGATAGGGGCAGAGGGAATTTCCGGTGGAGCGGTGAAATGCGTAGAGATCGGAAAGAACACCAACGGCGAAAGCACTCTGCTGGGCCGACACTGACACCGAGAGACGAAAGTTAGGGGAGCGAATGTGATTAGATACCCCAGTAGTCCTAGCCGTAAACGATGGATACTAGAAAAAGCAAATCCTTTATGATACACCAAATCCGGCTCAGTTATTGATAGAGTGAATAGATCTGCCATTTTTTGAAATCTCTCTTCTGATTCAAAATGATTAATCCCTTTGTACAGGGTTACCCCACACCCTCTCACATGAGGTGGGTTCCATGCAGGACCCACCTCAATAAAATAGGAAAAAAAATTACTTATCCACCCCGTCTATGTGTGTTATCTGTGGGGAGGTCTGTGAACCTCCATATGTACAAGCATGATTATAAGTTTTATTCTACGTCAGAATGTGCTGTATTAATTGTGTTGTGATTTCTTTCGTGGGCTATGCCTTTACTTAAGAGCCTATAGTGGTTTCTTAATCAATGGAAATCTTGTTTTGAGTAAAATGAAAAAAATATTTGTATGCATGAGATGAAAAGCTAATTTGGTGGTTTAAAATTTATTAGTGATTTGACGATAGCACAAGTAATAATAAAGATGAGCGAGTGTGAAAAAAAATTTAAAATAGAGAAAAAAAAAAAAATAATAATTATGTTTGTCATTGACATTGTCACCAACCCCCTAAATTAGTTTTTATTTTTCCATTTCTTTCAAATAGGGATGCAAACGGGATCGGAAGGCTGTAGGAGCAACCTTTCCCGTCCCTTGTTCCGTCTAGTTTTTTGTTTCTTTACTCTGCCTCCATATTTGGTTAAGGTAGAGCCGTGTGGGACAAATCTCCTACCCCGTTTATTGCCCCGTTTATTATTATTTTTTCCTTATTTTTGCTTTTATTTTTTTAATGCTTTTGGTTAGTGAAAACGTTACTTTTTTCAAATTGTAAAAAAATCCATGTGTTTATTTAGAAATAACAATGATTCTTTTCTTTTTTTGTGTAATAAAAAAAATTTATATTTTGAAATGAACTTCAAATGGGATGAATAACGACACGGGGGTCATGTTTTTTGTACGGCCGTACCCGCCCCGACGACCCCCTGCCCATGTACCCGATTAGGCAGGAAATCTCCGTCATGTTCGGGAGGGGTTTGCGGGTTTCAGGTATAACGAAATTTTTTGTCATTCCCATTTTAAAAGAATGTTCAATTGGAGCCCTAGTGAAATTTTACGAAACGTACCACTAGTATTTTTCCATTTGTTGATAACTGAGACTAATTCAAACGTATTTATGTCCTAATTGGGATACCCACAAGTGGAAATTACACCAATTACCTTAAATTCATAATAACATTATTACTTTCCCTTCATATTTTATTTCAGAAAATACTATCTTTTAAAAGTAGAAATGCAGTCATAAATCAAATCCAATACCATGTTTCACGCTCAGAATTTTGGAAACCTTTCTCACTACCAAAATCACTCCATTTTGAGTTCTTAATTTCTGGCACAATTCTGGTCCAAATTAGAATACATTTGTGAAGGCTTAGATGTCAGCCTAGCCTAATAGGCGATGATGAAACTGGCCTTCGGCCCAATGCTATTGCCCAAAATAACCAACTGATGTAACCTAGTGATACCCGAGCCCCAATACCCAGTCCAGTGAGAGGTTTTTGATGAATGCGACTTTGGTTGTTTTGCCTTCTGTTGAAAGTGCAAGTTTCTCTGGACCATTGGATCATTGGTTGCCATCTCAATATATGCCTTGTGTGGTAATATGAAAAGTCGAGATATGATTACTGTATACTTTCTGGTTTTTTTTCTCCGAGAGTTCTCTACAGTCTTGTGTGTTCTCTTTTTCATCTTCTCATTCTGATTTTGAGTTACTTTTTAATCTGGTTTAAGAGTGATATTTCTTAGTGAAATCTGTTGAAAGAGTATATCGTGTATTTGGTAACGGTGAGCTCTTTTGGTTCATAAAAGAAGCTGCACGTTTCTGTGATTGTGAGAGTTCTTGGGTGAATCTGGGTTTTACGGTGTTGATACAGAATGGTACAGTATTCTGAGTCTTCGACCAATGATACTTTGGTGTCCAAATTGTTAACCAAGTCTTTTACACAAATCGTTTTGTCAAGTGCTAGATGTAAACCGTCTACTCAAAAATCAAACAAATTGTTGTTTTCATGACAGAGTGAGTAAAAAAAATTACCATTTGCAGAAGCAAAAAATCCACCGGCATAGTACATGTCAATATTGCACCATCAATGGTGGTTCCAATGGCCCAGCAAGCTCAATTTCCCCCAGTAAGTTGCATCGTTTTTCAATATGCGATGCTAACTAGTAATTTCTGCGGGTGCTTCGGTCCAAGTAGATTGCCAGCCTGCAAATCTGGTGGCCTGTAACAACAAGTGCAGCTGGAAGATATAATGTAGTTGTCAACATACATGTCTCCAACTGCAATGCAATCCTGCCATCAACTGGATGCCTCATTTCGCCATTAAAAGCTAAAATCATAACATCTTCAATTTTCTTGAAATCACCAGAGAACCAGAATTGATGTATATAAAATAGTATGTAGTATTGAAATAATATAATTTTATTGGGTAGATAAGATTTTTTCCCTAAAAACAATGCAACTTGTTTTCAAGCATTTGCTTAGTCACTTAAAATTAAATTAATCCTTGGGCTTGGGCTAAACATTCCTAATATGGGCTAGACTTATTATATGGACGAGGTCACTAAATTGTCTGATAATCCTTTTTACAAAATCGAATTTATACTGACGTGGCCGTAAAAGGGCTGGACGTAAATAATTGTTGAAAACTAAAAAGATATTTTGACAAAAATAACACTACAAGGACCGATTTAACGCTATTTACGATTTCAATTTCGCAGACTACTACTACACGAAGTGAGAAGAGAACATATGAAATGTTCTAAATGAGTTCAAGAGTAGAAATTTTCACCATCGATCTCAAAATGATGATTTGACGAGTCAAGAAACTTGATAATTCTCTCACACGAACATAAAATTAATAGAACTAAACGTTTGCAATGCAAGTAATATGAATTTAATACTTGCTATAGTCCGACCCACCCCATAAACTCCAACCGCACAAATGCCTCGTCTACCCAAAATGATAATTACTAGTTCTTCAAGTGGTTCTTCTTCTTCTTCTTCTTCTTTTTGTTTATTTTATTATGTAGTTAGCATTCTTGTATCATGATATTTCGGACCAGAAAAAAAAAAGACCTATAAAGTGGCATATATAGAGAATCAAATGCCACAAAGATCCCGGACAAAAATAAATCTTCATTTTCATTTGGTTGATATAAAAAGAGTAAAGAAAATAAAGAGAGAAACGAGATGAAAAAATGGATTCTACCACAAAATAATAATAATGATTGAATGTCAGGAACCCATATGACTCTGTGAGATATTCAACCGGAATACATGGGATGTTCTCACCATTTTGGGAGCATTAAAGAAACCTCAAAATTTTTGAAAACCCATGTGTTACTCTTAGGGAATTGGAGTTGTGTGTGGCGTTAAAATGTATGATAGTGTTTAGTTCGATATGTATTGTACTATAACTCTCCACATCTCTAGAATAAGGTTATGCTGATATTCTAGTACAGCTATATGTGCCTACATAGGCTTCGAGAAATTTTAAGGAATTATGTTATGTGTATGTTAGTGGGTACATTATAAAACTCTTTCTTTGTTTATCATAGCAAAATAAGCCTTAACAACCAATCGATGTGTCATAAGCTTACCCGTAAATAGTGTCAAGTCGTGCCACATGGGCCTCGATCGAGGAACTTAATGGTCTACTATGTTTATTTCATCAAATACTCGTTAACAAGCCTTACGCTAAAAGCTTTTTCTTTGTTTATTGTAACAAAAAAAGCTTCAACAACCAATGGATTTGCCTATCCCTCTCGGCCTCTCCAGTGTCGAGTTGTGGTGGATGTAGTCAAGCTACATGTGCCTATATGGGCCCCAATTTTTTTTTAAGGAATTCTATTTTGTTAATATTCGTAGCTACTCGTTAATAAGCATTGCAATAAAAGTTCTTTCTTTGTTTGTTGTAGCAAAGTAAGCAAATGGCTTCAGGCACAAAATTTTCATTTCTAAAACCATGATATCCGTTGCTAATACTCTTTACCAACGTAATGTTAGCAACCACAAATCTGTTGTTAATTTAAAAGTCGCTGATAGTTACCAACAGATCGAACCGTAGGTAAATAGTAAAATTTTTACCAACGAAAAGTGTGAAAATCTTAATCATCACTAATCAATTTTCCGTTGATAAATGTCTATCATTACAATTGATAAAAATCAATGTTGTAAATAGAAGCATAGGTGCGAGGCATGGCAAAAAATTATTTATTTATTATTTTTTAATAATTATAATTTTTTAAAATTTTTTAGCCAACTAAATTGAAATGTCCAAAAAGTTGTTTAATCGCTTATTAGCCCACTAATTTATAGAGGTCATCTCCAAAGATTTTGTTGTGAATTTAGATATGCGTTAAAAATTCATTTGGTTTGTCATTATTATAATATATTAATACCAACAATGAATTTTTCGTAGGTAATATGAATTAATCTTCACCTAAGAAATTTCTGTTGGTGAAGAGGCTACTTTTTTTTTTTTTGAAAAAAGTAATTACCCTTCACCTATGGATATTTCATATGAGAATGTTTGAATTTTTTAATTATTAAAATTTATTAATATTAACAATGATAATTTCATTGATAATATGAACTACTCTTCACCCACAGAAAAAGCCGTAGGTAAAAGGTGACACAATTTTTTAGAAAAAAAGTTGAATTACATCACCTAGAAAATGCTGTTGGTAAATGGTAAGTATATTAAGAGGGTGTTTGGTGGGGATTAAAATTAGATTTTTAGTGGATTGTGATAGAAGTTTTTGAAATATGTGGCTAAAAGATGTGGGGCCCACAAAATATGTGGTTAATATTGATTGTTTGACTTTGACTTAAATTAAAATCAGATTTTAATCTGACCCAACCAGGCCCTAAATAGTAACATTAGACACATAATATCCATTGGTGAAGAGCTCCATTTTTACCAACGAAATTCGTAGTTATACTTTTGCCAACAGATACAATCCATTGGTAATTATTCGTAGGTGAAAAGCGGATACAATCCGTTCAAAATTATCCATAGGTGAAAAATTGATTTTAACTAGTGAATGCGCCATAAACCTATCCGTCTCTAGTGTCAAGTTGTGCCGGATGTAGTCTACCTATAGGTGCCTACATGGGCCCTTAGAAATTTTAAGAGATTCTACTATGTTTATGTCAATAGTTACTCGTTAATAAACCTTGAGGTAAAAACTCTTTATTTGTTTATTGTAACAAAGTAAGTCTCAACAACCAATCGAAATTGATTGATCAGGAAAAAGCGTGATACGCTTTTTGGTATATATATTATCTTGAACGATAAGGTAATTTGTTGGTGTGACGATTAGTCTAATAATCTGAAAAATATCTATTACTTTCATTGAGGTCATACTCTTGATCTAAACTTAGATGCAGTGAATTACACAACTGATCAAGTAATTCAACAACTTGTGACGTTAGTGCAACAAAGAAATGCTAGATGTACACCCTTGATGTACATCGCGAGTGACAGCATTCTCACAAGAGGATGGGGTCTGCAATTTTAAAAATCATTGGGCCCACCTTCTCTGTGAGAGGACCGTAAAACTGAGTGTACACCAACATTATTCTAGTGCAAAACCTAGGTATCAAGTCTCGTTATATTGAAAATTGTACTAATTCAATTATTTTTTTCCTTTTATTTAGCCATTTCTTTTCTATTTTATATATCCCTTGGTTTTCTCTAGTATAAATACTCTAGTTTTTCGCATGTGAAATCAAATAGAAACATGACACTGTATAAATACGGCGATTAATTAATTAATATGGTATTTGAATTTGAAGATATGGGCAGTGGGTCATGATATGTGTACAAGTGAGACAAGGAGTCATGTTCATTTGGCCATCCTCAGGGGTAAAACCTTAATACCTGACCCGTTATCACTCTCTTCTAGATTATATATGCAGGTATTCTCTGTTTATGGTCCTTTACATGTGCTTACTCATGTGACATGACGCTCCATACCATTCAATCAAAATTTTCAAGTCATGCCTTCAACCCAAAAAAAATAATAATTCAATCTATTGTAAGGATCTTGGATATTGGGGTTTCTTTCAATTTTCAAACAAAGGTAGTTCAACATAATACATTTCAATTATTGGTGTAAGAAAATATTGGAGATTTGATGCAGACTTTATTCATATAAATAAATTTGTCCATATTGAATATATGAAACCCTAATTCTATCACAAAGAGCAATAAAATCGTAGAAAAATATAGACACAAAAATACACGAAATTTATGCAAGTTCACTTTAATGTGAAATTACGTCATTTTTTCGTTTTTGTAGTAATTCACCATGATTAAAAGAAATTTATAAGAGAAAATCACACACCCTATATTCTTTGACCTCTCTCTTTTTAATGGTAATACAAAATTCTAATAACGGCTCCCTATATATAAGACAAATTAGAGCAAAATAGAGTAACACCACACAACGATAATAATTATGCTCCATGACTTAAGAGACTCATCTCCCAATTTAACTGATGCAAGTAATTTGATACTCTTACTAGCTAGTGCCTTGTTTGGTTTTTGTTTGTGATATTGAGCCACCGATTAATGACCATTATTGAGAAAAAAATGATGTTTTAAATAGTAATTTTTTTGAGAATATATGATTTAAAAAGCAAGAAATTTTTTTAGGTTTACGTATAAACTATTTTATTTTATAAACATGTAGTTAAAAATGAGTGTGTGAATTAAAAAAATTTATTTTAAAGGGAGACAAACTTGAACTAAATAAGTAGATTTGTTACTAGGTGCTTACTAATGGTATGACAAGAAACAGTTTTATAAAGCTAAAAGTCTTCATGTCTGGAACTGTATTCCATGTCTGCCTGCAAAGCCAACTCATAAGCAGCACTTTATTGACTTAAACCTTTGTTTTAGCTTATTTTTGCTTAGTCTTTAGCATGCAAAAAAGAGAAGTTGAAAAGCTGGAACTGGAAAAGGATAGTGCATGCAGAGAAATTTTCAAACTACTCGCTCTTCTTTTTCAGATCCTGTAAGTCGATATTGTGCATAATTGATAGCCCTCACAGAAATTGTGATTATTCTAAAAAAGTATGGTGTTTTTCTAATGTATTTTAATTTGCAATGGAGGAAGAAAGTTTAGTAACTTGGTGGCACTAATTTAAAGACAGATTTAGCCCATTGTTGTAGTTAAAAATCAAGATCTTAGTTGATTTTGACAAAAGTTCATGAAACATATGATCGAAAAACTGATAGAAGTTGTGAACTTCAGGAAATGGATAATTAAATTACTTCATTGACTTTAACTGAATTTTTTTTATCAACTTTTTAAACTATATCAAATATGGACATACTACAATGAGGAAAATTGAGAAGTATATTATGGAAAATGCTTCTTATATATTAGTATTTAAATAATATTTTACATAATGATGAGATGTCAAAATGTAAATGAGAAAATTATTAGATTGATGATCCAATTAAATATCATAACATCATCTGTTGGTAAATCATTATATAAATTGTTATGTACATGTAGCACACTTCGTATATTATTATCAAAGTCCAATGTAAGAGATAAAAAAGGAGTTTAAAATAGGAATGTAAATTATGTATGAGAACGTTCAAGTTTGCGTGTTGTGCCACATCTAGTCTAGCTAAGTTGCGTACCTACTTAGGCCTCAACAAATATTTTAAGGGATTTTTCTATCTCTATTTCAATAAGTACTCGCTAACAAGTGTTGTGCCAAAAGCTCTTACTTCCATTATTGCAACAAGCCTCCGACAAACTCTTTTTTTCCTTTATTGTATCAAAGTAGGTCTCAAAATCCAATAGAGACTAGGAGGAAAGGTGACACATAATTTGGTATTTGTGGTTGGGCACGACAAGCAAGTCTAATTAACTGAAAAAAATCTATTAATTTTCACAAATCAACAAGAGTGTTTGATTGATATGAAAAATATATCGTAGAATAGAAAATATTTTCCTTATTTTGAGAAAAACAAAAACCTACTCCCCCAAAGAAAATATTTTCCTTAAAAATAAAAAAATTAGACATGTTTTTAAAAGTTGGAAAATATCTTTAATGGAAAAAATAACAATCAAACACTTCAAGTAGGAATTTAGATGAAAAATTGACATTTTTCATAAAAAATAAATACAATCAAACGCACCCTAACATTCAAGAAAAAAATAAATTAATTTTCCTTACTTGAATTGAATAAATGAAATATAATTTTCAAATTGTCACCGAACACAAGCTTAATATGAGGTGAACAACATGGGCAGTCAATGTTACTAAAATCACATTCAAGAAAACAAATTGAATTAAAATGGATGTGATTATTAATTATTTTTATCTCAAACAGACACAGTAATCTGTTTCTTACAAGGCACACTATAGTCAAAAGTATTAATTTCATAAAGATAATGTTCCATTTTTAAGCAAACTCAAGAATATTAATCTCTTGTGCTTGGAATTTGATCAGTGTGAAACCGCGTAAAAATTCAGGAGATGAAAATATTCAATCACCACTTAATAACCGGAAAGTTCACCTGTTCAATTCCCTTCAAATTGAATAAGGAAAAGAAAAAGGAAAAAAACAGATTGCGTAATGACGTGATTTATAGCCAAAAATCAACCCCTCTATCTTATCTTGATTTTTATCTTTAACGAAAAGCTGTTGATGGTCTAGGGTTTTCTCTAGCTTTTCGTCACCCCAAAAAGAGAGATGTATAAAAAAAAAATATGAATCCATGTAAAATTGATAAAAATCGAAGTTAAATTCAATATTTAATTTTCAAACACGCATTTTACAGGACCAATAAGTTTAATTCACTTTTCAAATAATACATTTCATCTACTTTGTATAAATTTTTTTGTAAAATTCTGATATTATGAGCTAAATGTAGTTTTGACTCTTAAAAGTATGCTGTTTATACGGATTAAAATTATGGAACAGAAAATGTCGGTTGACAAACATTTTTTATCACTTAACCGTCCAACGTCGGCATTTCCACAACACGGTCCATAGCCGTTAATTTCGCCGTATAATCAAATTGTAAATAAAGATACTAATTAATTCAAACATACCAACCGGTCTATGATATCTCCTCGAATATAGAATTATGAAATGATTAAAGAACGAACTTGTCAAAACTTAGAAAGATTGTTTCATCAAACAACGTACAATGGTTTACAAATTGATAGGAAATTCACTTCTCGACAACATGGGACAGAGAGCGCATTGTCTACAAGAAAAAAAAGGGGGAATTATACAAAAATATTAACTCAACATTAGAATATTGAGAAAAAATTGTCATGTGGGTAAAGTGTTCACAATGACTACCGATCGCTTTCGTTATCATGAAACGATAGCCGAAAAATCCACTTGGAGAATGACTTTCTTCTTGAATTCTTGTTCGAATGCTGCTGATTTGGGCTAATTATATCATTACTGTCAGAAATTGAATTGACGAACGATTTTATGCGTTGCATTGCGACGTTTAGGGTCTGTTCGGACATGTTGGCGAAACACATGCGAAACCAGCCCGGTTCCACACAGTGGCATGAAGATCCTGGAGAAATATTCAAGCCAACTTGATATACAATTTTCTTCCATAATTCCATTTCAGCTTCAAAAGTTTTGGAGCTCAAAAGGTGCCTCATGTCTACCCAACAGAATAAACTGGCATTGCTTTCGAGGCTGGGAATACCGGCATTTTTAAGGCCTCGAATGAGCATTGCATGTCTTTGTTTAAGACGTTTTCGATTTTCTGTAACGTAGTTTTTGGTGAATATTTTGTCCGAAAGCATTGCTGAAAGAAGATACTGAGTTTGAGAAGAAACCAAGCCGAAACTGGACATTTTTGTTGCTGCATCCACGACCTTTTTGTCATTGGAGTAAATTGCTCCAACTCGAAAACCAGGGAGACCTAAATCCTTGCTGAGGCTGTAGACTATGTGTACTCGATCCCAAACTGGTGAATTCACGTATTTTTTGTTCATCAAAACCTCCATGATACTCACAAAGCCTTCCGAGTTAAAAACAGTGCCGGAATATATTTCGTCACTAATGAGATGGATGCCTTTTGCAGCAACGAAGCTAAGCAGGTGATTAAGCTCGTGCCAGCTTAGAGATATTCCCAAAGGATTGGAAGGATTAGTCACTAATACGCCCTTAACTTTGAGATTACGCTTTTGTGCTTGTTGATAAGCTTCTTCTAGAGCAGATTCAGTGATTCTGAATCCATTGGAGCTAGTGCACTGTATTGGTACAATTTCAACTCCAGTTCGCCACTTGAGGTCTCTATCAAATCTGCATTAATTAATTTCACCATTTAATCAGTATTTAACAGAGATAAAAACAATTCTTTAGCTGATAACTAATGGATGTGATGATAATAGTGTTTAAAAACTTACTACTTACCCTGGATAGTAAGGAGTGGGGAGCAGAAAGGCTTCGCCTGGATTAGCAAGGCAAAACATGAGAGTTTCATTTGCAGAAGTGGCACCCGCAGTGAGTACTAGGTTGTTAGAGTTGAAGGTGACTTTATTTCCTCGGATTTCTGCCATGAATTCAACCAATGCCTGTATACAATATTAACCCCAGATCAATAAAATATACCTAATTGTTGGCGTTTCTAAGAATGAAAAGACTAATGTTGAATGTATAATACTTACATTCTTGAATGCAGGAAGGCCATGATAATCCTGAAAGAGAGCAAGTTCTCTGAATATAGACTCTCCATTTCTCTTGAACCCAGCTGCATCTGGATTTTGGGCAAGCCATGATTCGAGTAGATCGAAAGAAAGCTGCAGAAATTGTGCTCATTATTAACTCTACAAGACTCAAAATTTCTTGAAAATAGTGGAAACTTAAATAAATGTGACTCAAAATTTTGAGCAAGCCATGATTCCAGTATATCCATTTTTTTTTAATGAATTATATACGTACCTGATTCTCTGCAAGGCCCATCTGAATAATTCCTTGAGGATTCTTGACTTCATCGTAAGGGTTCTTCTCATACTCCTCCCATCCGGCGAAGTACGAAGAATCTTGGCCATGCGAATTACACGAGGCTTTTCTTGATAGCAACTTCATTTTGTTTAAAAGATTGGAATGTTGTCCCACCTAAATGGTTGAGCAAATGTGCAGAACTTGAAACTAGGTAATTAGAGAGTTGGAGAAGAAAGATAAAGTAGATAAGATTGATATGTTGCATATGCTCCCATATGGGCATGTATATATAGGAATATAAGCAGTAGAAAAATGGGCACTCGAGATCTTTGACCAGAAATATAGGCAGTTTCTCTTTGCTTAATATTTATCTAATCTAAGCAAAATATGCTAATGTCACGCGCTTCTTAACCATTAATGGAGACCTTCATAGTAAAATTTGCCGTGTTATTTAAGTGTGTTACATATACTTGCGTTAATGGCTTCTTTAACATAGTGATATTTTTATTACAAGCGTCCAATCCCAGAAGCTGTTCATATACGTCCATTGTGGAACAAGTAGTAAAGAATATTTAGTACGTTAAATTAAATTGTGTTTATAAGTACATACAGTCTGCTGCATAATCCGTCATATCTACGATCGCCATAAACTTACCATCCCTCGAATAGTGGGTTGACCTAGAAAGAAATTTGGACGAGCATTTCAACGAGCATAATAGAAGTCGACCACAAAGTCATCTCTATCTATGTCGGAAAAAGCAGGCCAATTCACGCATCTTCCACAGAGTACTAGAAAAGCCCTATGAGCTAACTTTCCATTTGACGACAAAGAGCAATTGGATCCCCTCGATCACTCTCCCTTGAACTTGAATTAGTAACACTCATCACTTTCGGTCCCCAATTTCTTCACACGCCTCGTTGTCCCCCAAACATCGCTTTAACTTTCTAGTCTTAAAAGTGAATGAATTAGAAAGAACGAAAAAGTAAGACATGAGATTACTCTTGTTTTGAACTATATCTTAAACATAGTTTATCTTTTTGCCCATAGTTTTGTAAATATCTTTATTACTATTGTTGGATTAAATCACGAAAAGGTAATAAATTGAAGTTAAGAAAGATGAATAAATGGGAAAAAAAATAAAAGCAAAATTGGGAACACGGTCTTGGATTTGTTGAGAAATTTTATCTACCGAAAATCTCAAGACAATAGCAAAAACAGAAAATAGCCCAAGGGTCCAAAACTGGCCCACATCCCACTTCATGTCGGCAATTCTCACTATTCCTTTTTTTTCTTTTTTCTTTTTTAGCATATATTTTTGTTTCATGATGCCAATTACCTAACAACCTTTTCACTTAAAGTCAACCTGTTCTATACTCGACAAAAAATACACAAACATAAAAAAAGACATAAACGAAATTAATTTCAAGAAAAATCTCAAAAATTAATGTAAGGTATGCTTTCATACTTAAATTATCGTTCGATGAATTGCATGTGAATTAATTTTATCCAAATACTATGAAACGTCTCCTCAATTGTATTTTGTAATGAAAAAGTACCATTAAGCTTTAAAAAATTTCAAGCTGAGAAATCTAGATGATCTATTCCGCCCTTTGTATTCAGCCAATGGATTTTAGTGTCATAATCACGTGGCCAAGAATTTAAAACAAAAATTTATTTTAAACTTCTCCTTGTAGTGATAAGATGGCCCGTTTAAGGTAGAATAAGTGATCAACAAGGAAAAATTAGGTCTTATTAAATTGCGTTTAGAAGAGAAAAATAGTTTGGATGGTGACATCCCTGATTTAGAGGCCATTCCAAATCGCTTTTTGGAATTCTTACGAGACAAATTTATTTGAATATAGAAAAAAATGTGAGACAGCTAATGATGGCACTTAAGACCCTTTTGGCAGGGTTTTGGACTTCTGAAATTAAGAAACTGCTTTTGAACATATTTAGATAATTTTTTGTAATTGTTAAATTTGAGTATAAGGCTTTTTAGAGGAAGTTTCACGAATCTCTTCTATAAGAAGTAGAAATAAGAGTAGAAGTCTTATCAAATGGACTTTTAAGAATATTTTATTTTCTTTTGAGATTTGGGGTTTAGTTGGATCTCTTTTATCAGTTGAAAAAAAAAAATAAGTAGAGTCGATGACTCGATACGAGGATATATTTCCTTTTAGATCATCACTTAATTATTAGAGGGGATGATTAAACTTCTTTATATATCAATATTGTAAACCTATGGAAATTATTTTATACAAAAATTAATTTCTATTTATTTCCATTTTTAGTTTTGGTTGGTGCTCGAATTGAACGTTAGTGGAAAGAAAAATTATCGACGGTGATGGTGGGACAAATGTTGGGTCTTAGAACGGTGACATTGATTGTGGCAAAAATATCTTTTGCACTACTACGATGTGTTATGTTGTGTAATAGTAATGTCAATGATGTTGCACTTGGAAGATGAATTTTGTCTGATATTAAAATTGATGCAAAAACAAAAAGAACCTCCTAACTTGGAGTTCACCGTAGGATTTTCTAACCAGCTAGTCACATATGACCACGCCATTTTCTGTCATAGGCAGTGGTAAATTCAGCACCCAACGAGCATCGGTGGCACGCATGCTGAATCCGTCGGAATAATATTTTTTTTTTTTTTTCCTTATGGAGAATAGATAACATTTTTAGTTTAGTTTATATATCTAATAACTCATTTTATTTTAATACATATTTAATAGCTCAATTGGTTAGAGGCACTACTTCCAAATTGAAAGTCTTGGGATTGAATCTCTTCCAAAACAATTTTTTTTTTGCAATTTTTCTAGCTTTACAATTTTTATCAAGACAAATGAAATAGGGAGGGGATTCTAATCTATGAGCCCTCCTTAAGATTCTTTAGGACTTAACCATCATGACATTCATTAATGTTGACACTAAACGTTACAAAATAATATATGTTCAGTTCTAGCGATTTTAATACAATTGAAAAGATTCGAGTATGTGCTTTTCCTCTGAATTATATAAAATTTGATCACTGCCATTTGGTGATGATGTTGATATGTGTGTGTATGTGTGTGTGTTTTTTAGCAAAATATTTGTTATCTTTAATTTTTAATATTTTATTGCACTCGATAGTCAACGGTCGCCTGTACTCATTCAAAATCCTAGATCCAGCACTAGTCATAGGTATCGAAATAGAAGTTAAAGACTATCGACTAGAGAGCAAATTCAGTCGACTCTGAGATAAAAATAATGTCACTCTTAATTGACTTACATTCTTCTTCGTCAAAATCGCCCTGTTCTAAAGAAAAATAAAATGAAAGGCTAAGCATTATTAAAAGATGACATATTTACACCTTCTGAGTGAGATATATCAATACAATCATAATTATATTTGTTTTTTGAAGGTAGTGGAATTTGTAAAGGATTGATTTGATAAGGAAAGAGTTTGGAGTATTGAATCTTAGATCGACGTGGGAGGATACATGACGACTAATGTTGGCCCGCATGTATTTTATTATGCTATAAGTGTGTCTAATTCCACTAAACCATGATACAAAACATGTCTTGGAAGGGTAAAAAAAATTGATTGATTGATTGATTCAAATTTTGCATTCATTTAAAAGCTCAATTACTACTAAACAAGAAATGACATGTTACACAATATGAAATATGACTCAACGATAAAATATTATCTATTAACGTGATCATCCGATTCATTGGTACTATCAAAATGTCACATGCTCACGTTACTCTTAATGATGATTTGATTATCTTGGATCACGAAGACCTTATTTGTGGTTTTGGTTTCCATTTCGATCATCATATTGATGATATATGTTCTCATGCTCAGCCGTAGGAACTTGGAGTTTGTATCATGGCAAATATAAGGTAAGACCGATTATAGCTATAAAAAAAAAAAGGACTTAAATGCATTCGAGACTTTTTGTTTCTTATTTTCCATGGTATCTAATCTACGTTATCTAACATTTCATTATCGACTTGACTTATTTAAAACATAGAAAATACATTGTTAGAAAAATATAAGGTCTTCAGTATTCAAAATCAATACATGCACGATGCATTTTCCTCACTCATTAACAAACAAAATATTGCAATGTGAACAATGCAAATTCACTTTGTTGAAATGGACTGTTTCTTTACATTTTACTATTGGTTTACGTGCTAGCTACATGTAGAATCCTTGCTAAACATAATTCGCCCTCGTTTGGTCCCCATTATTTGAGATTATAATTTTTAGAATATTATATTTTTAAGAATGTGTGGTTAAAAAAGAAAATTTTATTTTAAGTTTACGTGTAATATTATTTTAGTGGAGAATATGTAGTTCATAGAAAGAGAGAGAAAAATGAATTATAATTTTAATGGGGGTCAAACGGGGCGACTGTAATAGGTAAAGAAACAGTATATTTTATCAAAGGTAAATCCTATTAATATATAAAAGTTATTTTCTTGATTTATAGCATTTAGGGTTTACATTTGTATCTCCTCACATGTATAGTCCTAGCAAAAGCACATGGAGTTCCATGACAATTTACCCCTTGATTTGTTCAAATTGCATGATCTTCATCCTACATTAAATTGACCAAAAAAAAAGAAATATGCTTCTCTACCGAACAATTATTTTTTAATTCTTACTCATTTGATGTTTTGTTTCTTAATTGTAATAACTTCATAATTTCTTAGGTGGGGGCGGCTCCTCCGTTGTGGGTAAACGGGAAACCCGACTCTACGAACCCGGTACTAAGGAGTGAAATATGACTGAGAGGGAGCCACGTGGATTGTTGTAGAAAAAGGATGATTAGGACACGTGAAACCCTTGTTTAAGTGCTCCCACCACACCCCTCAAAATATAATCAGTAAGGGACCATTAGGGACCTAGTTTATGGTGACAACTAACATGATACAAATATTTAAGTCCATTCTTCACCGGACTCCCGATGAGACACCACCATGGTCCATGGGCCATTTGCTCCCTCACTTCAATAACGTAGGGCCCCCCTCACCCCCTCCATGTCCTCTCATAATTAATTATGTCTAGGACGGTCAATATATACTCCGGCAGCTTTATTTGCATCATATTGACTTGGTCGAGTTGTTAATAAATTCGTAAACTCAATGTAGCGTTAAATGTGTAGTGTATTGTACTGTAAACTCCTGCTTCGAGAACGCACAGTTGGAAAATATGGCTTAGTGAGTCACTTTTTGCATAATTTTGAGAGGGACCTCTTCGATCAATTTGGAAGATTACAGTTGATTCGTATCCTCCTCCGTGAGTATCGAAATCATATTTTGACTTGCCAAAATGATGATCGGGTGAATAAAAAATTGAAACTTAAAATTGATGCATTGAAAAATGGTTTTATGTTGAACGAAAAAACCATATGTAGTTTATCCCACATAGAAAAATGAACAAGATAATGAATACTTTATATATGATTAACACTTTGAAGTGGTGTAATCGTGTATAGCATAGATGATCTCTTAATGTGCGTGTGTACGAGTGTTAATCAAGTATCGAATCAAAATTTCGGTTCTTGAACGTGCGCGCGCGCGGGCGCAATCTGAGTACATGAATGTCAGTCTGAAGCTTTGAGTTTCTATCTACAAAAAATATTTTTTGTCCAGAGTCTTGGTGGTCCTGTTATGATAGAATTTCAATTCGTTGGAGTAAAAACGAAGTGCTCAGTTTTTACTAGTTTTCCATTATTTCTTAGGAAACAGACGTCCAAACGAAACCTCAAGCACCTACGTTGAGGGGATGAATATGTTTTTAAGACACCGTGTAAAACACATGCATTTATTTGAAGATTCATTCTCTACTTTAGCGATTAATATATTACTGCAATTTTGTTTTCTGTTTTGTTCTTCCTTACTTAATATTATTGTTATATTATGCAATTATTTTGTGTAACACGTAATACTTGGGGGAGGGGGATTGGGGGCGGGGACACTGAAATAATTTTTTGTATGGATAAATTAAGATAACTATATAAAGAATTTTATAGGTGATTGTGTT